>CM021107.1:418178144-418301746 GCA_007115665.2 Sequoiadendron giganteum | reverse complement strand
AAAGGAGGAACGTCGTAGGAGGAGTGCACTGATTTGAAGAAGCAAAAGAGTGGAAAGAGATCAAGTCGCTGTCAAAGGAGAAAGCACCAAGTGAAAAGGAAGTAAATCACTGTTTTGAATGTGTATGCAGGTGAAGACCGAGGTATTGTTGTCAGGAGAAACTGTCACTGTCAAGGAGAACTGAGTCGCAGAAGTGTGTGAAGTTGTTAAGTAGATCGCTGACTGGTAAAAGGAATTTTTTTTTAAGACCGTAGTCTGAAAATTTTGTGCACGCTTGCAAAAACGAAGTGTTTGGAGATTACAGTGAATATAGTGAATGAGACTAACTTTTGCATGGCAAGGAGGTAATTGATTAATTGTTGCTGTTATCAAGATTTGAGAGCATATTGTTATTTTAGTTTGTGGTTGTATTCATCAAGTGTGTTGAGAAAGAAGTATCAAGTGAGTTTAATTTGTTTATATTTTTAATGGGAAAAGTTGATAGAGTAAAGAAAGAGAAAACAAATAATTTAGAAGAAGAATTAATAAAAGTGAAGAAAGAAAATACAAGTTTAAAATGTGAAAAGGATTTTTTAGAAAAAGAATTGACAAAATTAAAAAAAGAAATGGGAGAAAAAAGTAAACTTCTAAATGAAATTAGTGATTATACAGGGGCAATTGAAGAGCTAGAAGATAGGTTAAAGTTTGTGGAAGAAGTACACAATTGGCAGGTGAAGGAATCGTGCAAACTTAATGAGAAGAGTAAAGAGCTTGAGGAAAAGTTAAAATTATTTGATGAGGTCAAGAAGAGGAATGCAGATTTAGAAGAAAAATTAAAATTGTTGGAAAAAAAAAATGAATGTCTAAGAACAAAGCCTCTTTCTGATGTCTCATGTGGTACAAATGATTTGTGTTCTCTATCTGATGGTATATTTGGTAAATGTGATTTTTCTGAAGTTATTTTTGATAGTGATAAACATGTTAATGAGTCTAATGATCTTGTTAGTTGTGATAATTTTGATTCTACAAAAGCTAAAGAAAATGTTGGTCTAAAAATTATGAAAAAAATGGGTTATAAAGGTGAAGGTTTGGGAGAAAATGAACAAGGAATATAAGATCCAATTGAACCAACAATGAGGCAAAAGTATAAAGGTCTTGGGTATGGCATAGGTAGAGGAAATAATGATACAGATGTTTCAAGTACAAGCAAATCATATCAAGAAAGGAAAAATATGCAATGTTTGCATTGTAATAGGAAAGGTCATACGAAAGATAGATGTTGGGATTTACACCCTTGCAGTGTGTGTGGTTTGAAAAATCATTGTGAAAAGTCATGTTGGAATAAAGATTCCATGACAAGTTGTATGCGTATGGATTGTGGATGGGCTTATGGATCTAGTTGGCAGAAAATTACAGGTATGATCAAGAATTTGTTCAAGTATAAAAGTTCGTATGTAAAAGATGATGGCAAGCATGGCAAGTTTGAAGGCACAACAAATACTTTTGGCAAGACACCTATAGATGGCAAATTTGTAAGAAGTTCAAGATTGAAGTTTTGAAAAATAAAGGTTTGAGAGACTACTGCGCAGTTGGACAAAGACAAAGGCATCGTCAGGCATGAAGATCATCAAGATGGCAAAGAAAGGATTCAAGAAGTTTGAAAACTTGGTTGCAACCACAAAACAAAGAAAGAAAGAATGACATCAGTCAATAGCAAAGGAAGAACAAAATAATTGGAGAATGTCGCAACATTCGTGGTAGAAACTAGGGGGGAGTGTTAGAACATTCTGGTAATTTCTACCAGCTACTATCACCGACCTACCCAAGCTACCACCTAACATATGCAGATTTCAAACATAGCATTTAAGACAGAAACTTCTCCCACCGACCATTCTAGAGAGTTCTCACCGACCATGGCAATTTGCATATGATTTTATTGTTCTATATTCTGAAATGTTCCAAGATCTCTATAAAGAGGCATAGTGTAATCGATTAGGCATCAAGTGTCAAACTAATCAAGAGATCATAATGGATGTAATGGATTCAAGTGGTTAATAGAAATGTGCCGTAGCACAAGAAAGAATTTGACGAGTTAATTGTGTGTGTTATCTTTTATGTGTTTATGTGTTTGATCTAAGTCCATCCACCCCCATCAATTCTATGGAAAATATTTTTCAAATTTTACTTGTCTTTGAATATAAAAAGAGCATGAAGTCAACCAGTGTGGTGAATGAAGTATGAATCTGCTTCCTCATCCTGAGTAGCACAATGAAAAAATACAAGAACAAATATATACATTCTACAGCCCAATCCCTACATCCAAAAGAGGTTATGACATGCTCCAACCATGCCATATTCCAATCCATACAGAACAAATTAAACCACAAATAATTTCACTAGTGGAGCACACTAAACTAGTATTATTATAAAATTAAATACCTTAAATACATTTAAAACAATGAGAGATACCTTAAATAACTTAAGTACAGAGGTGGAAAACATATATGAAAGACAACGAGAGATAGAAATTGCTTTTAAGTATTTTAAAAGAAATTGTGATGTTAGTTTGGAATCTACAAACTTTCTCTGCATCTGTCTCTTCTGCTTATTAGTTATTACTTATTAGTAATTACATATCTTTGTTCTATTTGTTGTGTATCTTACTGATTTGTTATAGTGATTAGGATTACATATTGAGGCTGTAGTCATCACCTGGCTCTTTGGGCTTGCTATTTATTTTTCTTTCTAATTCACATAAAATTAGTAAAATAGATCCTAAACATCAACCTAATTCTTTCCCAATCAGTGATGCAGTTGGGCGAGTTATATACTCCCATTCATTATCCTCAATCCAATCACCATAAATTTTACTGATTTTATCTATGTCTGCAATGCCTCCCCCAAACTTCTGAAGTTTTATCCAAAGCAAAAGAACGAATATCACAAATGGATGCCAAGAAACTCAAAACTTTTCTAGTTTAAAAACAGAGATATTTCAAAATCAAGGAAGATGAGATTTAATTGCTTATAGTTGTTTGTTTTCATCATGAGAAGATATTCAAACTCTTGTTTCATCTCTTGGTTCGAAATAGTAATCCAGACACTATAGGCAAGGCACTGAAATTAGTGATATTGGGACATTCATTCCTAATATAATTTATTGGAAATTACAGCTTCAATTAAACTATTGTGGCAGTTTGCTCATTATTCCTGTACGTCTGCAAATTTGCTTGTAGAGTGCAAAATGACTCTTAATAATAAGATCTTTAATCTATCATTGTTCTACCTTTGATCATATATGTTGCAGATACTTCATTTCAAAATTCAGATATATCTATGCTTTCAATTCCGTGTTTTTGGTGTTTATATATAATATAGCCAAATATTTTGTAGCAAGAAATGACCATCCTTTTGTTTGCTTTTGATACTCCTATGAAGTCCTGTAATTGAAGGTTAGGGTTTTCCACCAAATGCTTCTGAATACATATTTTCATAAGATGTAAATCTGGACATAAAAAAAATCGTTCACAACTTTGATGGTGAATTTCTTTGTCTAGAAGAGGTTTTGAATTTTGGTTGGTATCTTCTGATTTTCAAAAGCTAAGTGAAAAGAATCTTCCTAGCTACTTTGCAGCATCTCAGGGAACAAATTTTTCCCCTTCATCTGATTTTATGTTTGCAAGAGAATGATTTGATAATAATGTGTCTATTACAACATTGAGGAACTTCTGACATTACTAGAATGATCTGCTAATTATGCTTTCATTCACATACATGATAAACTATTGTAGTAGTTTGCATGCTCATAATGCCTTTAAGTATGCAAATTTCTATTTGTTAGTGGGGTGCATAATTAGATCTTAGAACAGCCATTTAACTATTTGATGAGGTAGATTGCCGATTATTAATGGAAAAATTTATTTATCTTTATGCTTTCAATTTCTTGTATTCCTATTTGAATGTAGCCCAACGTTGTTTAGCAAGTAATGCATCATGACATATGAGTTAACGTTCCATGTGCTCAGTTTTATTTTGGTAGTCTATTGAAGTCTTCTAATTGAATGGAGGACTTGCAGTCCAAATGTTATGATATTTGGGTTGGCCAAAAAAATGTGTTATCATATTTGGTACATTTATGGCGACCTGCTTTTGTGAATTGATATTCTCTCTTCTAGAGGATCAGATTTGGTTGCCACTCTGCATGTTAAACATTCTTCTTGTTATATATGTCTTCAATGGAATATATATATTTTTTTTAGTCACAAAAGAAACACAACTTTCCTCAAAGGGTGTTTTCAACTTAGGAAAACTTGTTTGTTTTAGATGTTCATTTGCAGGTTAGAGTGTTGTCTTGCATTTGAGGTACAATTGAAGCTATAAAACATCTAGACTGTTATATTTGGTTACTTAGCTTTGGAAGAAGCAACAATTGTGCTACTCTTGGCAGTTGAGCACTCATGTTTAAGGGAGAAACACTTAAATGATCTTGACTTCTTCGTCACGCACCCTTGATACTCTACTCATAATTTCTTCAAACTTGGGAGAACCTGTGGGTATTCTAATTCCAATTTATATATTGATATTCTATTTCCATTTTCTCCAAACCATGGAGAACCTGCCAGTATTGAAGATTTCCATGTTCAACCCATAAAAGATATTCCTAAAATTCCAGTTTATTACATATAGACAACATTTTTTTGCTTTCAAAAAGCTATTACTTTGCATGTGTTCACACTGGCTTCTATTACATGGTAAGTGTTTTTCATCGTCGCCTCTCTTTTGTAGGATGATTAGATTTCAAACAAATGTGTTTCAACTATTAAAGTATATGATTGGGTAAAATACAACTAATATTTTTTCAATGTGCTTCAAAAGTTCCTACATGTCTACCACAAAATGAAATAATCTAAGAACACTACAAAGAGACTGAATTTTGCCAGGAGCGTATAAGGGATAAGAGAGGGAGAGTTTTGTCAATAGTGTGCAAGATACTCCCTTATCCACTAAATGAGATGAGAGAGTTGATTCCAATTGAGACCTTGATGAACCAAAATAGATAGCTCAAAATTTGGCTTCATGTTGATTTTACATTTCTCTTTTCAGGATCAAGAACTTCAGGATGAGCCTCTCTCTGAAGTGATATGAATTTTAATGATCAATATGATTCAGGTGTTTGAAGGGTATGTGATTGACATTGACTTGTCTATTCCTTTCAAGGATACTAATTATTGTTCTCCGTGGACTTGTTTCACATTGTGAAATTCTCCAAGTGGGGAATGTGTATGTCTAAAGTATCTATAGGAACTTTGAACTAAACTTTATTCTTCTAAGATGAAGATCTACTATAATGTGCCCTTTTTATCTATGAGTTTTATTTTTCTAAGGAAAATATATAGTGTTTAATAATTGGTCAACAAAAATAGAATTTATGTTTTTTAGAAGTCAACAAAATTTCAACTTTTTGTTAGTGAACAGCTGTAAATTTATGTTTTGGAGGTGGGAGATGATGGTATCTTGTGTTTCATAAACTACCTTTGTTACCCTCAAGCAAAAGAACTCACATTCTAGTGTATTAGTTAAATTAAAAATAATGAATAAGATAGTGTCTAATATAAGAAAATATGTTATTGTCTTATAAAATGTAATAGGTTTCAATTGATCTTTTCATTCAATAAACAAAAATAATTTATAAACATCTAAAACAAACAAATATAATGAAAAGGTTATCAGTAGACAACATTTATTATTATATGTACTAAATATTCATAATTAACTAAAAGAAATAATATAAAGATATTTTGTATTATTCTATATCAAACACTTAAGAGTCATTGGTTTGAAATTGGAGATATTTGATATTCAAGTTGATTCATGGAAAGAAAAAAAAAACATTTTTTACTTGTAAGTAATTTTGAAGATCTTGGATGCAACTCTCTTTTTCAATTCCACTCATTTTGTAGCCACCAAAACGAGGGTACATCTATTCAAGTCGTTTTTATATTTAATTTATTATTTTAATGTATTCATTTGATATAATACATAAAAAAACATAAAAGATGTAATATTTACTAATTTAATAATAATTTATTAAATGTTATAATATTATTATTTTAATTAATAATAGTTTAATATTATATCATACTATTATTAAATTTTAAATTATTATAGTTAAAAAAAATTTCAAATATTATAATTTAAATTAAAATTAAATTATTTAGAATAAATTATAAAAAATACTACATTTTAAAATATTTAATATTATATAATATATTTATTATTAAATTATAACTTATATAAAAAATTATAATTATAGACATTACAATTTAAAAATACTATAATTATAATAATACATTAATAATTTTAATAAATTAAATTTATTAAAAAAAATTACGAATCACACTAATATTATTTATTATATTTTATAATATTAATATATATTATATCATCATATTATTTAATTATATATTAATTATTATTATTAAATACATGTTGAATGATATGGTGGAGCTCAAGATCACTCATGTTGGCAGGAAAGGTAACCAAGTGGTTGATTGGGATCATCCCTTATCTTTTTGTATTACTATGGTTCCTGGACCTTTCAAAACCAAGTTTATCTTACCAAAAAATAAATAAATAAATAAATAAAAATATATAAAGTTTTAATGTTAGGGTTTAATTAGAGTTAAGAGTTTAATAAGGGTTAGGGTTATAGTTAAGATTCTATTACAATTAGGGTAAGAGTTAAATTAGTGTTACGGTTAGGTAAGGGTTCACTTATGATTAGGGTTTAATTAGGGTTAAGGTTAGCATTAAATTAGGGTTAGGATTCCAATTAAGTTCTAGCTGTAATTATAATTCAATTAGATTATTTTATTAATATTTTATAGTATTTATCAAATATTATATCGAAATATAATTTAGTATTATATTATAATAATTAACATTATTATAATATTATATTATTATATTAATCTCTTACATGTTGCACCATGACCACTACTAGCATACATATATTAAATATTAATATATAATAATACGTCAAGAGTTATCCTTCTTGAGGTGCCTATTTTCATCATTTTTTCTCGGTGCAATAGGCACCTCGATAATGATAACTCTTAGTGTATTTTATATATATTAATATTTAATATATGTATGCTAGTTTAGGACTTCAATAAAATTGCAACACCTTTATTTATTTTACTCACAAAGAATATGGAATTTGAGTGAACCATAGAATGTCAGCACTCTTTTGAAGCACTTAAGGTAGCTTTGACAAAAGCACCTATTTTGAGAGGACTAAACTGGACTTTTCCTTTCCACATACACATAGATGCTTCTAACTTTTCCATAGGAGCAATACTTCGATGGAAGGATGGTAATAAGGAGTATGTTATTTACTATATCAGTAAGAACCTACAAGGAGCAAAACTCAACTACCTAGTTATAGAAAAAGAGATGTTGGCAGTTGTCTATGCAATCAACAAGTTTAGGCACTATTTCATAGGGTGTCTAGTCTTTATCCGCACTGATCACATTGCAATAAGGTACCTAATGAATAAACTTGTGGTTAGTGGTAGACTAATCAAATGGTTGCTATTTTTGCAAGAATTTCATATTACCATAGTGGACAAGCCTAGAAAGGCCAATGTGGTGGCATATTTTTTGTCCAGATTATCAACACAACTAACAAAAGGTGTCGTTGATGATTCTTCTCCAGATGAGCATTTATTTTCTCTTACTATAAGAACACTGTGGTTTGTTGATATTGCTAATTACTTAGTAGCAATATAGATTCCACCTCATTTCTCCCCTAGAGAAAAGAGATAATTGGTACACAAAAGTTTTCCATATTCTTGGGTAGCTAGTTATTTATTCTATATAGGTCCAGATAATATTATGAGGAGATGCATAAGAGAGGATGAGGTCTATGACATCTTAAAAGCCTACCATGATGTACCATGTGGGGGTCACTTTGCAACAAAGAGGACTATACTCAATATTCTCACCACTAGCTATTGTTTTCCAACTCTTCATAAGGATTCGGTGAAATATACAAGGAGTTGTGATAGATGCCAGAGGTTGGGTAGGCCAACTAGAATAGATGAGATTCTTTTGCAACCATAGTTGGCACTAGCACCATTTGATAAATGGAAGCTAGACTTCATTGGCCCAATTTCACCAACATCCAATAACAAGGAGTATATATTAGTTTACATAGATTATCTGACAAAGTGGGTTGAAGTCAAAGCATTGCAATTCTCTAGAGATGGGAATGTAGAAAAATTCATATATGAAGACATCTTTACAATTTATGGACTACTTAGAGAAATTGTGACATATCAAGGTCCCTAGTTCACATTAGAACTGATTACTAAATTGGTCAAGGAATATGAAATAAGGCATAGGAAATCAACAACTTATCACCCCCAAGCTAATGGGTAGGTGGAAGTCACAAATAAAGAGATTGATAATATCCTGACCAAAACAGTGTGGATTCACATAAAATATTGGGCAGCCAAGTTACATGATGCAGTATAGGCCTATAGGACAACTTGGAAGACAACCACAAGCTTTACACCCTATGAGTTGGTGTATCGGAAAGCAGTAGTCCTACCCATTGAATTTGAATATAAGACACTCAGAATGACAAGAACTGGATATGGACTTGACAACAATGCAACAAGAAAGACTAAATAATCTGAATGGGTTAGATGAGATAAGAATGGAAGCAATGCACCACATTGAGACTATTTAGAAACAAAGAACTAAATGGCATGATCAATTTATAAAAAATAAAGAGTTTACTGTGGGTGATTGGGCTTTATTATATGATTCCAGGTATAAAGATTATAAAGGAAATCTACAATCAAGATGGCTGGGACCATATGAAATACAAGTTTTTCCAAATGGAGCAATCAAGTTGTAGATAATAAATACAGTTAGGTTTTCACTTTTGGTCAATGGACATGGACTAAAAATTTATAACAAGCTGACACAAAAAGATGATTTTCTTTTTTCTGTAATGTATCAATATGACTCAAGCAGTTATTCCGATACAAATATATTACCACCAGATAAAGATTCAACAACAAATAATATAGGTTCTACAAATGACTCAACAGATGAGCTACACAACTCACCTATTGAGGTCACTCAAGTATAATTCACTAACACACTTCACATGCACACATTGCACAAATACAACAATTAATAATCCTTTTCAAGAACACTCCATGATGTAGTAGGGACCTATAGTGTCATGAATAAAAGCCAATATAGTTTGAATAGGGGCATGTTGTTGAAGGTACCTACAACACTTGTTGTCAGAAATTTCAAATTTTTGCTAACTTAATTACATGTCATCCACATACATTCCACTTTTCCGTATATGCATCCAAATGCATGTCATGTCATTACATTCAACTTCAGAATCACATTCCATGTCACCTTCCTTGATTTCCATGCATTCAGGAGATTTCTTCATATCCCATGAGTTGTATATTCCATGGCCTTTCATTACCACACGCCAAGTTGTCATTTCATCCATCACCTATTGGAATTAAGAAAACATCAAATCATAATCAATTTATAGACACTCCTAATCAGCTTCACATGAGCTGAGTTCAGTTCACTTCTTGTTGACAAGTACACATACTATTTTTCCATAGTTAACATAGATTGTAAAAAAAAATTATGTATATTTGCATTTAATTCCGCGTGCTTCATATTCGTTTTCTTATTTCCACTACTTGTAATCAAGCCCTCGGCCTAGTCATGTATAATTAAGTGAGGTCACTTAAAGGTTTTAGTTGAGGGGAGAGAGTATATTTTCCAAGGTTTTCAAAACTTTCACCACCAAAAACACCAGATACCTTTCTGCCTTTTTGTAACCTTTTGTAATTTTTTTCCCAATTCCAAGCCAATTCAAGCTGAAAAAGATAGAAAGGAGATATAGCGGTTGAAATTAAAATTGAAGAATGCAAGTATAACATATAGGAAGGATTGGTGAGGTTTAAGTTGTGAGTTGAAGCTGAAATTTGGAGAATTTGAAACAAAAAAGAGTAGTTTACTATCATGGGAGTGTTGGATGTTGCGGTTGAGTTGCTGATATGTGGTTGTCATTGATGTCAACACTATTAGCATAAATATCTTTAAGGTTGTATATGTCGAGGATATTGAGAAAATTGAAATAAATATGTTATAGGTTGTCTCTGGAGCCGTGAAGATCAGTATGGAGGAAAATTTAGTATGTTGTAAACTAGATGTTGGTATTAAAGGGTTTTTTTTAAAGCCTATCTAGTTTCTACTCCATAAGTTTCAGAGGTGCGCATGAAGATCTGAGGAAGTTATAAGTTTTTGTGTTCTAATAGTTATTTTGTTATTGCAAATGGTGTTCATGGAAGAAGGCAATGTGATTCTAGAAATCTGAGTTGTTGTGTATGTTCCTGTGATGTTCATGGATGTTTCTAGATCATGTTATATCTGTGTTGCACATCCGTATTGATCATTGTTCTCGCGATTTGATATATTCTCTTCTTTGTTCATGTTTTTCATGTTCATGGCTGACGAGGTGTTTGAAGTGTGTTGTGGATCTTCAAGGAAGAATCCTTGAAGGTGTTTCATGTTCAAGGATATTGTTTTAGGTCCCTACTATGTTGTGGCCGACTTTGGTTGATGTGAATTTATAATCCTTATTGTTTTGGGCTGATAGTTTGCATCCATTCTATTATTTTGTTGAAGCCGACATAAAGCAATGTAATTTCTTGTTGCGGATATATATAAGTGATTGTTTCTTCATTTGAGATGAATGAGGTGTGTGTGTAATGCGAAGTGTGTGAGTGCTATGTGTGAATAAGGTTCAAATCATTCAAAGGCAGAGCGGAGTGTGAAGAAGAGTGAAAGACAGTGAAGAAGTGTTCATGTGCTGAATCGGAACTGTACTCAGGCATTTGCAGATGCTACTCTCTCAGTTAAATTCCTTCAGATGGTTTTAATCTAAATAATTTTTGTAAGACATTCAGTCTTCCTTTGAGCAGTGAGCTCTAGGCAGTGCACCTAAATGCATGTGCATTCCTCTTATATTCTTCTTATACTTTTAATAGGGTATAACTTGTGGATTAACCTGCATCGTGGTTTTTCCCCTAACAGGGTTTCCACACAAAAAATCTTGGTGTTATGTGTGTTTTTGATGTGTTGTTGATTCATGCTTTCACTATTAATAATCAGATCTGAGAATTAAGGTTAATATGATTAATAAGTTTGAAATTTTGGGATAACTAATTCACCCCCCCTCTCAATTGTCTGCCCTTGTGTTTCCAACAATTGGTATCAGAGCAGGTTCCTTGGAAGAAGTTTAACAACTTGAGGTGATCCAGGATGGCGACATACAAGAAGGATAGTCTGAGATTTGATGGAACAGACTATTCTTTGTGGAAGACTTGAATGGAGTGTCATATGAGATGCATTGGTGAATCCTACTGTCACATTACATGCAATAGGATGTTATCCCTCCAAATGGTCCTACTAATATTGTTGAGATTAGCAATGCTGAATATAAAATCAGAGCTAAGGAAGCTTTATTGAGTGCTTTGACTAATACTGAGATGACAAATGTTATGGATCTGAAAACTACTTATGAAATTTGGAAAATTTTGGAAACTTTATATGAAGGTGATGCTAATGTGAAGATGGCTAAGCTAAGGTGTCTGAAAGGAAAATATGAACTGTTGAAGATGGGAAATGATGAGAATATTGTTACTTACATGCAGAGAGTGAATGAACTTGTGTGTGGTCTCAGATGTGTTGGTGGATAGGTAGATGAACAAGATATTGTTGCTAAAGTGCTTAGAACTTTGCCTGATGCATACAAAATTAAAGCTACAGCCATTGATGAGCTTCGAACTATGAAAAATATAACGAGAGATATGTTGGTTGGTAAAATTACTGCTTATGAGTTGAGTGAATTTAGTGATGCCCTTCCTAAGATAGAATCTGCATTCAAAGCTCCTACTTCCGGGAGAGACAAGCAAAGATATGATCCAGGTGAAATTTTTTCTAGAAAGGTATTCAGATATGAGGAAGAAATGAGATAGATTGAAGAAGAAGAAAGAGAACTGAATGAGATTGAAGCACTTATTGTCAAAAGGGAAGCCAAAGGAGAAGGTAAGTATAAAGGAAATTTTCCTATTAAATATTTTTCTTGCAACAAGATAGGTCATTTTGCATCAAGGTGTCCAGAAAGAGTTCCTAAGCCAAGACCTTACAAGCCTAAATTTCAAAAGAAATGTTACTATGTTGCTGATGAAGGTGTGACAGATGATGAATCTGACAAAGGGAATGCAAGTGAAGATGAGTTTGTGTTTATTGCTATCAAAGAAAATGATTTTGTGTCTATTGAATCTACTAGTTGTACAAATGTGGAGAAAGCCCTAGGTGCCCAAGTTGAAGAAAAATATGAATGGTTAATTGACAGTGGATGTTCACATCACATGATAGGTGATAAGAGTAAATTTTTAAGCCTAGAGAAGTATGATGGTGGTGTTGTAATATTTGGTGATAACAATGGTGGTATAATCTGTGGCATAGGATGTATTTCTTTTGATGGTAAGCATAATGTTGATGATGTTCTTTATGTTGAAGGTTTGAAGCATAATCTTCTGAGTGTTGGACAGATGGTTGATAAGGGTTATAATCTTCAATTCAAAGATGGAAAGTGTAGTATACTGGGAAGTTCTAGAAATGTGATTGCTTCAAGTACAAAAACAAAAGGTAACATCTTTCATCTAAATGCTGGTAGTAAAAGTCGTTTGATTGCTCAAGTTGATGAAATTTGGTTATGGTATAGAAGAATGTGTCATGTAAACTTTGACAGTATTATCAAGATAAGTTCATCACCGGCAGTAAGAGATCTTCCTAAGTTGGTTAAGCCTACTACTACCATATGCAAAGAATGTCAGTAGGGAAAACAAACTAGAATTTCATTTCACAACAAACAACATTGTTCAAATGAATTGTTGGAGCTTGTGCATACTGACTTGTGTGGTCCTGCTAGAATCAGAAGTCTACAAGGTTACAGGTACTTCATGTTGCTTATTGATGATTACTCTAGGATGATGTGGGTTACTTTCTTAAGGGAGAAATTTGAAGCTCTAGAAAAATTCAAGATCTTTAAGGCTATGGTTGAGACAGAGATAGGTCTAAAGATTAAGTGTCTGAGATCAGATAGAGATGGTGAATTCAATTCCAATGAGTTTAATTCTTTTTGTGAAGAGTATGGGATAAAGAGACAATTATCTGCACCGCGGACCCCTTAACATAATGGAGTTGTAGAAAGAAGGAATAGGATAGTTCAAGATGCTACTAGAACTATGATGTTGGAAGGAAATGTCCCTCATATCCATTGGACAGAAGTTTTGAGTATTGTTGTCTATATTCTTAACCAGATACAAATCAAAGGTAATACTGGTAAGATGGGCCTTTCGAGCTATGGTTTGGTCATAAGCCTATTATTAGATATTACATAATCTTTGGGATCAATTAATGCTATATCATGAGAGATGAAGATCTAGGAAAGTTTGATGCTAGAAGTGATGAAGGAATCTTTCTTGGTTATTCTACTAAGAGAAAGGCCTACCAGTGCTACAATAAGAGATTGAAGAAAATGGTTGAAAGTGAAAATGTTAAGGTTGATGAAGACATTTCCAAACCCTCTAGAACCTGTGGATATGATTTTGATGATCAGAATTATAGTACAAACAAGAGTCAGACTTCAAATCAAGTTCAGATCATTCTGGTGAATCAAGAAGAACAAGAGACTGGTGAAAGTATAGAAGAGAGATCTCAAGAGCCTAAAATTCAAGAACACTCTAAGACTCTAAGGTATGTGAGATTGAATCATTCAGAAAATCAGATTATAGGAGATAAGAACAAAGGTGTTCAGACTAGAAGAAGAATTGCAAAAGAATACTATTTAATCTCGAAAGATGAGCCAAGTAATGTTAATGAAGCATGCAAAGATGAACATTGGATTGAAGCTATGAAAGAAGAACTACAACAAATTGAGAAGAATAATAGATGGATTCTTATTCCTAGACCTAAAGAAAAAAATGTAATCGGAACTAAATGGGTCTTTAGAAACAAATTGAATGAACAAGGTGAAGTTATCAAAAACAAAGCAAGACTAGTATGTAAAGGATACTCTCAGATGGAAGGTATTGACTTTGAAGAAACTTTTGCTCCTGTTGCTAGAATTGAAGCTATGAGATCGTTTCTTGCTTATGCTACTTATAAAAACTACAAAGTTTATCAGATGGATGTCAAGTCAGCATTTCTAAATGGTGAATTAGAGGAAGAGGTGTATATTGAGCAACCTGATGGATTTCAATTGACTGATTAGGGAGATACGGTTTATCGGTTGAAGAAAGCATTGTATGGACTCAAAAAAGACCCTAGAGCTTGGTATGCCAGATTATATAAGTACTTGATGAAGCTTGGATTTAACAAAGGTATTGCCGATAGTAATCTGTATTTCAAGATTGATGATGATAAAGATTTATTTGTAGAAGTCTTTGTTGATGATATCATTTTTGGAGGAGATGATGGTTTTTGCATGAAGTTTGCTAATGATATGTAGAATGAGTTTGAGATGTCAATGATTGGAGAGTTGAAATTATTTTTGGGATTGCAATTTACTCAGGTAGATAAAGGAATCTTTATATCTCAGTCCAAGTATGTGAGAGAACTGCTAAAGAAGTTTGGTATGGAAGATTCAAAACCAGTCAGTACACCCATGGTGACCGGATGCAAGTTGACACAAGATGATGATTCTCTGAAAGAAAATCAGACTAGATACAGATCAATGATTGGTGGATTGTTGTATTTGATTCAAACTAGACCTGATATCATGAATGTTTTGTACATTGTTGCTAGATTTCAAGCCAATCCTAAGGAATCTCATGTGACTATTGTGAAGATAATTTTTATATACTTGAGGGGAACAGTTGATTTTGGCCCATGGTATCCTAAAGATGATGATCTTACTTTAAGTGCTTTTACTAATGTTGATTGGGTAGGAGATGTGAATGATAGGAAAAGTACTAGTGGTGGCACATTTTACTTGGGAAAGAAATTGATTTCATGGTTAAGCAAAAAGTAGAATGTCATTTCCTTGTCTACTGCAGAGGTATAATATATTGTTGATGCTAAAAATTGTACTCAAGTATTGTGGATGAAGCAGATGCTGAAAGATATCAGAGTTGTGTATGATGAACCTATTGCCATATTTTGTGATAACTCAAGTGCTATAAACATTTCTAAGAATCTGGTGTTGCATTCAAAGACAAAGCATATATCTATCAAGTACCACTTTTTGAGAGATAAAGTGAGTGATAAGGAAGTCAGATTGGAGTATGTGCCTACTAAGGAATAGATTGCAGACATCTTTACTAAGCCTTTGCCTAAAGATACTTTTTTATCTCAAAGAGAAGTTAGGGGTGATTACCCCTCCTAATCAGAACTAAGATGCATATTCTTTGCATTATTCCATGCATTCATAGTCATATCTTGATCTGGATTGATGTTGTGGTGGCTACTACTCAGGGGGAGTAGTCAGATGATTCAAATATGTGATTTAGATCTTGTGTACCTTTGCCATTGATGTCAAAGGGGGAGAAGAGTAATGTGAAAAATTATGGAAGAGCTAAAATTAAGAGGGAGAAGAACAGTATGAGAAGAGCAATGTGTAAAGGGGGGATTGTTGAAAGAAGAGTTAGTTGCATTGATGGTGTATTTTTTCACATCATGTGTTGCCATCAATGCCAAAGGGGGATATTGTTGGATGTTGTGGTTGATTTTTTTATATGTGGTTGTCATTGATGTCAACACTATTAGCATAAATATCTTTAAGGCTGTATATGTCAAGGATATTGAGAAAATTGAAATAAATATGTTACAGGTTGTCTATGGAGCAATGAAGATCAGTGTGGAGGAAAATTCAGTATGTTGTAAACTATATGTTGTGGATTAAAGGGTTTGTTTTCAATCCTATCTAGTTTCTACTCTGTAAGTTTCAGAGGTGTGCATGAAGATTTGAGGAAGTTATAAGTTTTTGTGTTCTAACAGCTATTCTGTTATTGCAAATGGTGTTCATGGAAGAAGGAAATGTGATTCTGGTAATCTGAGTTGTTTTGTATGTTCTTGTGATTTTCATGGATGTTTCTAGGTCATGTTCTATCTGTGTTGCATTCTGCATTGATCATTGTGGTCGTGATCCAATATTTTCTCTTGCATGTTCATGTTTTTCATGTTCATGGCCGACAAGGTGTTTGAAGTGTGTTGTGGATCTTTAAGGAAGAATCCTTGAAGGTGTTTCATGTTCGAGGATATTTTTTTAGGTCCCTACTATGTTGTGGCCAACTTTGGTTGATGTGCATTGATAATCCTTATTGTTTTGGACCGATAGTTTGCATCCATTCTATTATTTTGTTGAAGCCGACATAAAGCAATGTAATTTCTTGTTGCGGATATATATAAGTGATTGTTTCTTCATTTGAGATGAATGAGGTGTGTGTTTAATGTGAAGTGTGTGAGTGCTATGTGCGAATAAGGTTCAAATCATTCGAAGGCATAGCAGAGTGTGAAGAAGAGTGAAATATAGTGAAGAAGTGTTCATGTGTTTAACTGGAACTATACTCAGGCATTTGCAGATGCTACTCTCTCAATTCAGTTCCTTCAGATGGTTTTAATCTGAATATTTTTTGTAAGACAGTGAGTCTTCCTTTGAGCAGTGAGCTCTAAGCAGTGCGCCTGAATGCATGTGCATTCCTCTTATATTCTTCTTATACTTTTAATAGGGTATAACTTGTGGATTAACCTCCACCATGGTTTTTCCCCTAACAAGGTTTCCACGCAAAAAATCTTGGTGTTATGTGTGTTTTTGATGTGTTGTTGATTCATGATTTCACTGTTAATAATCAGATCTGACAATTAAGGTTAATAAGATTAATAAGTTTGAAATTTCGGGACAACTGATTCACCCCCCCCCCCCCTCTCAGTTGTCTGCCCTTGTGTTTCCAATAGGGAGGAGACATTGTTCGTAGAGAACCATCTACACACTAGAAAATATTGGTAGATAGGTTAGTCTTTCCTATTTTTAGATAAGTAGGATGGTTGAACTATTTCTTAAATTTGACCAAGTATAATGAAGATATGACACAGTAGTTTGTAGAGACACTTCAACATGATGAAGACGCTATTCAAGGGTTGAAGGTAGATGCTTTGGATGCTACAATTGCAAGGGTATTTGGTCTGCCAAGAGAAGGAGCGAAACTCCTTGTTAGGGAAAATGCAATAGCTTCTAGGGATAAATTTAGAGAGTATGGAGAAAACCTTGACTCAACATCCCATGGTACCAAAAGGTTATCACTACCATGGATATGGGCTTCTATTGCCTCTTATATTTTCAAATATATTACATGTGATGGTAGACAATCTCTTTTATATATAGTGCATTTCAAGCTACTGAGTCACCTTCATCATGATAGGAGGGTTAATGTGCCTAATTTCCTTTATAACATATTGAAGAGAATGGGGTTTAAATATCAAAGGAAAAGAAATAATACAACACTATCACACTATTATTTGGTTACCCTATTCATGGAAATAAGTCTAAGGGTTCAGTACCCACATGTTTCTTGAGAAAGATTTTTTATTTGTGATCATATCAATAATATTCTTGAAGAACCAATTGTCCCATAGAATTTGGAATCACTTGTTGCATCATTTAGGGAAATGCCCTCTGACTCACTTGTTGCTTCACCTACCTACAATAGAGGAGAGCCAGAGGAGCAGAGTTTGTGAAGGTCACCACCCATAGCCTCCGAGTAACCTATAGTAGAAGATGTCCAAGAAACCTAGACTTCTTCTAAGACACCAAAAACTAGAAAGAGAAGAGGTGGTTCTTCCTCTGCACCTACAAAGGTGAAAAAGAATAAATCTGACCAACCAAGGTATTCACATCACTTGAAAAGGAAGGTTTTTATGAGGGGTAGTGTCAAGAGGCAGGAAAAAGAAGACATTGTGATAGTTGAAACTGATTTAGAATTAAAGGAAAATATTTTTGGAAATGTGCACACACCTATTAAAAGAAAATGGTATATTTCAACCACCTATGAATTCGATTCAGAGAATGTTTTTCTTGCAAAGAAAAGAAGGAGAAGAACCCCACAAAGCCCTGATAGTGAGGGTTGTAAATGTGTTGGGGGTGTTGATGATCAATTTTTGGAAAAAGAGGAGAAATTATTTATAGAAGAAATAAATGTAAAGGAGTTACAGGAGGCATTGGAAAGAATTAACTAGTTGGAGGAACTAGTAAGGACATATGAATAAAGAGACAAGGAGAGAGACTAAAGAGTTAGAGGAAAAAATTCATACCTGTGGACATAGGTCTAAATTGGACTTATCTGCACAACTTGCTATAGTGAAGGCAAGGAACACAAAAATCATAGTTGAAATCATAAGATTTTTTGATGTAAGAACTCCAACTTGTCATACTACTATGTCTCTAGGCTAGTGTTTATGGAAAGTAACTCAAGAATTCTCCCAATAAAAAGAAAAGTGGGAGAAGGAAAAAGAAAGAATGGTTTTAGAACATGTTAGAGTACTAGAAAATAAAGAAACTGAATTGAAAAAAATAACAGTTAGGGTTGAGGAAATAGAATGTAAGGTTGCTCAAATTTTTAAGTGCATACCTCCTACTAGAGTATATGCTTTATTTTTGTAGGAATTTTTTTTAATATTTCAATTTAGTCAGTTGATTAGTAATTTTCTAGTTGCAATGAGTAGGAAGTTTGAATTTCAAAATATTTTTGTTAATGTTACACTTGATGTACAAGACCAATTATGTGAATTTTATTTACATAATTATGTTGTGTCAAATGATACAGAGTGGAACCCATTGATGTTTGTGGGTGATTTATGAATTAGGGCACTAGCACCATACTTTAGGAATGAAAAGCAGAGGGGTGAGATTATGCAGGAATATGTGGAGAGAGAGAAATTATGGTACAAGACCAATTATGTGAATTTTATTTACATAATTATGTTGTGTCAGATGATACAGAGTGGAACCCATTGATGTTTGTGGGTGATTTATGAATTAGGGCACTAGCACCATACTTTAGGAATGAAAAGTAGAGGGGTGAGATTATGCAGGAATATGTGGAGAGAGAGAAATTAATTGCTCTCCCAATTAGAAAGGAATCCAAAACCCCCTATGTGATAATAGAAGAATAGACAAAACTTTTGTAGTACAAGGGTGTAGGCAGAAGGATTATGAATTTAAGGATAAGAGATTATGAAAGAATGCAGAGGCTAAATGTAGGCCTCATTCATCATTCTTATCAATTTATATAAGAAATATGGGAGAGTTTGATACCTGAGTTGTAGAAATAAAGGACTTGCATGAATATAACTTCATAGCTATGCATGAGAGAACACACAGGTACATGGATTTTTCCAGAGATAACATACATGCATGGGTACCTCTCACCTTCTAGCCACCAATGCTTCTTTACCCATTGCCATAGTGTACAGGGGAAAAGAATGAAGAATGTGAGGAAGTTGAGATTGTCATAATAGCTATACTTGTATGTTATGGATGTTTTTATTTGAAATAGATAAAAGGAGTGGATGTTATCACAAACCTCGGGGAGATCACCTTGCATTATAACCTCTTGTCCTAATCGATTTGCTTTAGGACAAGCAAATGGGTAGTTGGGGGAATGATGAGGCCAACTATTAGTTAGTTTTATGTTGTTTTAATGCATGCTCATATACATCTCTAGATTCATATTTCTTACATATTCCTGAAACTTTACTATCTTTTTTTATCATCATACAAAATTGAACTTGGTTTTAAGCATATGGGAATATGGTTATGATATGATAGTTATTGCATGGTTAATGTGTAGATATGTATGAAATGAAATGAATATTTATGCTTAAGATATGGTTATTAGTATTGTGTATATTTTATGTGAACTAACTCTTTGTAGCCAAGGAGCAAGAGCAAGTAGACTGTAGCTTGCAGCAACTAGGAGGCATAGCCCACAATCAAAGGAGTTTCAGATAGTGATGTAGGGGAGGTTCCAGAATAAGCTAAGTGCAACAGTTGTAGAATTGGAGGTGTTTATTGTGAGTTATCACATTATTTAATAAGACTAGTGGAGGAGAAGAATTCTACCATGACTAGGAATCTAACGTGATTGTTTCTATAATCCACGTTTGAGTTTTGTCGTTACAGTAGAGTTACAGTCCTATTTAGATTCTTCTACCTTTTTCAATTATGCTTTTAGTTACTTAGACTTTATCACACTCTATTATGTAGGGAGTGGTGATTTATATTTTGATTTCAATTTACAGTCCTTGTTTTAATAAAACTTCCCTATACCTATAAGTATGGTTTAGTGGTCGAGGTAAAAGATATTTGGTTGATTGAACAAACAAAAGATATAACAGATAATATATCTTCAGTTAGTTTTTTATTTGCATAGATAATGTTTGTTTTCCAATCATGATCTTATGAATAAGATATTTTAGGAGAATATCATTGGATTGTGAAATTTTGAGTTATGCAATAAGATGTTTTTAAGTTTTTGTTATGATTGAGTTAATCTGAGGAGCTAGATTTGAGTTAAACCTTTAGAGACAGCCACTTGAGCAAGGGCCACTCAAGGTAATTGTTCCCCACTTTACTTTCTGCACATTTATTTATGTTATAGTAGTTATTTTCATGAATGAAATTGTATTAATCAAACTATTCATGCTAAGAATGTGAATGAATTTATGAATAATATCTTGTCTTATATTCATGAATTATTTTTGTCTCATTGTGTTGTTCTCTGAAGTGTAAGTCTAGTTAGCATAATTGGTTAATTATAGAATTCATTTCTTGACAATGAACTAGTCACAATCTTTAGTTGTAAGTACCCATAGCAATAGTTCCAACATTACTTATTTTCACTGTAATGCAATTTATGTTTTTCAACATGTGTAAACACCTATGCTAGGATGATATAGGTAGTGAAGAGACTCCAGAAGCACATATAGTGCCAACATCATCACAAGCTTACTTTAGTCTTGATTAATAATTAAATGAAGGTCTTTCAAGGGTTTAGTGAACTATTCAGTTAGGACCCCCTCTAAATTGTGTTTCTGACATCGAGTATACTAGAAATTAGTAGGGACTCTACATGAAATAGACAAAAATAGAGAGGGGAGGAGAGATTGAGAGAGAGGTGAGATAAATAAATGTAGAGAGGGGAGGAGAGAGATAGGTAGGTGATATAAGGATAAGTAGAGAGGAATGAGGAAGGGAGATAGAAGGGGTGGAGGGAGAAAGATAAAGAGGTGTAGAGATGGATAGGTTAGATAGAGGTATGTAGAGAGAAAGGTGGGATAAAGAGAACTAGAGAAGGAAGGAGAGAGCTAGAGAGAGTGAAAGAGAGGGAGGGAGAGGTTGAGAGGATGGGTGAGAGAGGTGATATAGAGAGATGTAGAGAGGGATGGAGGAAGGTGGATAGATTGAGAGAGAGAGGAAGGGATAGTTGGGGAGGGAGGGAGGTAGAGAGGAAAGTGGTTGGGAGAGAGAGGGAGAGAGAGAGAGAGAGAGAATGGTTAGATTGAGAGAGAGGGGAGGAGGGAAAGTTAGGGAGGGAGAGAGAGGTAGAGAGGGAAGGTGGTAGGAGGAAGTAAGAGAGAGAGAGAGAGATAGAGAGATGGGAGAGGAGTAAGGTGGGTAGATTGGGAGAGAGAGAGAGAAGGAGAGGGAGAAATATAAAGATAATTAGATAGGGAAGGAAAGAGAGGGGGAGAAGGGAAGGAGAAATGGGGGGATAGAGCTAAGAGAGAGAGAGAAAGAGAAGGAGAGAGAGAAGGAGAGAGAAGGAGAAGGAGGGAGGGAGAGGTAAGAGGTAAGAGAGATAGAGAAAATAGAGAGGGAAGGAGGGAGAGAGTGGGGAGGGAGGAGGGAGTAAGGAGGGAGAGAAATGTGAGATAGAAAAAGTAGAGAGGGAAGGAGGGAGAGTGGGGAGGAGGGAGAAGTAGGGAGGGAGGGAGAGGTGAGTTGATAGAAGTAGAGAGATAAGGATAAAGAGAGAATGGTGAGATAGAGAGTAGAGAGGGAGAGAGAGGAGAAAGAGGTGAGAGGTGAGAGAGAAGTAGAGAGAGAAGAGAGAGAATAGTGAGTAGAGAGGGAAGGAGAGATTGAGAGAGAAATATGAAGGGAGAGAGAGAGAGGTGATATAGAGAGAAGTAGAGAAGGAAGAAGGTGGGGAGATTGAGAGAGAGGGAGAGAGATATAGAGTAGATAGGGAAAGAGAGAGAGGGGGGGGGAGGAGAGAGAGAGACAGAGAGATAGAGATAGAGATAGAGACAGAGACAGAGACAAACATAGAGAGAGTGACAAAGAGAGACAGAGAGACAAAGAGATAGAGAGAGAGAGAGAGAGAGAAGGAAATGGAGAGAGAGGGAGAGGTGGAGAGGGAAAGATAATTATATAAGGAGGGAGATAAGTAGATAGGGAGAGAGAGGTGAGATAGATAGATGTACAGAGAGGAGAGAGAATGGTGAGATTGGGAGAGAAAGGGAAGGAGGGAGGGAGAGTTAGGGAGGGAAAGAGAGAGAGAGAGAGGGAAGGTGGGAGGAGGGAGGAATGGAGAGAGAGAGGGAGAGAGGGAAAGGCAGTGAGGGAGAGAGGTAGAGGTAGAGAGATGTCTATTAAATTAAACAAAAAATAAATTTATAGCAATCAAATATAATACATATAAATTATAATATTATGTTATAATATTTTTGTGTATTAAGTATAGTGGAAATGGCATATATAGATCACATTTGAAAGATGTTCATCTGAAGATCAACACCTAGACTACCCCCCATTACAAAAAATCAACAGTTATCCCCAATTACACGAGATCAAAAAGTGGTTACATAAACCAAACTTGTTACTGTCAGTTACAACAAAGTATCATCTACATATTATACAATTATACTTCATTATCCTATACAGATATCTACTAGAGATCACAAAGGAAATATACAAAACATTCTTAATGTCCTTCATTCAGCTTAACACTGTCCTATTACCAAGTTTCATTGCTACCAGTGCCTCTATTGTTGCCAGTTCTTCTACAGAAGGTCTTATTGTCTGTCCCTCCTTGTTCTAAGCCTTGTCTACTTTGTTGCTATCTCCTTCTAAAATGATTGTAGAGCTCTTAAGAAAACATCCACACTAGGGTGTCCTTCAAGCCATATATGCCCATATATCTAGCCTCAAGGATATCAATTGTTATTTCTTTGTTCTCTAGGTACTTCCAGAGTTTGTCCTTCGAGAGTTCCACTATGATATAAACCTACATGACAACATTATAAAGCATGAGTCCTTTGTAAGACTCAGTAAGCACCCTCTTCCTTCCTTGAAGCCTATCTTCATTCCTTGCTTTCTAGATGGCCCACAAAATGTCAGATGAAAGGCAAAGCTAAAATAAAGCAATAGTTTTTCCCATTTTTACATTGTGATTGAATAAAATATTTTCAAGAAGGGGTTGACCATTATTCCCCCAGATATTTTGCTCATTACAAAACAACTTCCAGATTTCTTTAGCAAAAATGTAGTTAAAGAAGATGTGATTAATTGTCTCAGGTACTCTACATGTTGGGATAAGGTGCCATTAACCTTGTAAATCCCAATATTGTATTTATTCCTTTTATTATTTGTTATTAGTACAATTACCCATAAGGAGATGTACAAGTTTCATCGGTAGTGGTAAAAATTATTTACTATCCATAGTAATTATAGAGTTATTGCATGGTAAAGTTTCAGAGTTACCAATGGTAATTGTGGAGTGACTTTTACTATTGGTAAATGTAAAAACTTATGGTAAGAGAGGTTAGGCGTTTCCACTTAGAGAATCGGCTATTTTTGGCATGTATGACACACGTCATAATGTTTGGTGGTTGCATGTAAAGAATCTATGACAACTGCAAGTTGTCATAAGATTCTATGGCACTATGACGCATATGATGAATATGTTTGTTACATATTTACTCTATTTAACCCTAGGCACCCATCTTGGGTTGCATGCATGTTGGAGGTATCTATGACATTTATGGCGTGTCATAAGATGTTGCAAGTTGTCATGCATGGATATGGGTGCCCAAATTTGGAAGCATCTCTTTGACACTTGTATGTTGCATGTTGATGCCACTTGGATGCTTTCATGTGGGAGAGAGAAAGTGGATTCCTAGGCCTTGTTGGAGACATTTTCTATAAGTATTTGCCATGTATTTATTGTTGCATATCAATTTTATAGGTACCCAGGTTCTGCTAGAGTGAAGGTTGAGAAATAGAGGAAGTGAATGTATTTGTAATCTCCTTTTGTGAAGATAATACAACTTGGCCTCTTTTCTTGGTGGAGTTTTTTACCCGAAAGGGTTTTCTCCACGGTAAACATTGTGTTGTGTGCTTCATTCTGCTTCTAGAATATTTTTGTTTTATGGGTTTATATTTTATGTTACAATCTCTATTGATATACACACTTAAAAGGTTGCAAAAATATATCTTAAATCACATTTCCATTTGGGTAGTTGTGCTTTCATTTCTAACATTTAGTATTAGAGCCTGGCTAGCTTTGACTCTTGGGTGGTAGTGTGGAAGCTGTAGCTACAGTGGGAGATTGGGTTGTATTTGTTTTGTAGATCTTGTGTTGAAATTATGGTTGCATCCACTGTTACATCAACCTCTTGTTTGGACATTGAAAAGTTCAACCTAACGGGGTATGAATTGTGGAAGCTAAAAATGGAGGATTTGTTGGAAGAAAGAAACCAATGGTTGGTTGTTCAAAAAGAGAGGAAACCCGAAGATTTCTCTCAAGATGAGTGGAATAGATTGGATAAGAAGGCACGAGGAACCATCTGGTTGTGTCTTTCAGACTTTGTCTTGTTGAATGTCATAAAGGAAGATGTCGCATATAATTTGTGGAATCATTTGGGTGAGATCTATCAAGCCAAGAATATGGTAAATAAAATTTATTTAAAATGAAAGTTATTTTCTTTGAAAATGAAAGATGGTGAATCGCTTGCAAAGCATTTAAATTCATTTAATTTTTTGATGATCCAACTTGCTTTAGTAGATGTTGAAGTAGATGAAGATGATAAATGTATCTTACTTCTTTTTTCTTTACCTAAGTCATGGGAGAATGTTATCCTAGCTATCACTACTAACCTCACAAATCCGAAGTTGGATGCCCTTGTTGCAATTTTACTAGCACAGTAACTGAGGAAGAATAATATGGATAGTTCAGGGGATTCTCTCAGTGTCAGGGGAAGGTATAAGGAAAGGGGACCGAAAGGAGATCGAAAAGGGGCTAAGGACAAGTCCAAGGGTCGTTCTAAGACTCTGAGTAAAAAGAACATGATTAAGTGTTGGAACTACGGTAAAAGGGGGCATGTAAAGAAGGAGTGCATAAATCCCAAGAGGGAGAATGCTTCTAATAAGTCCTCAAATGTAGGTGAAGATGTTTTAATTTTTTATTGTAATGTTGTTGCTAATGAACATGTTGGTTGACTCGGGATGCTCATTTCACATGACTCCACATAAAAAATGGTTCTCCACATATGATAAGTATGATGGAGGTAATATATACCTTGGAGATAACTCTTCATATCCAATTGTTGGGAAAGGAAAGGTATTGTTGTGTTTTAGTGATGGGAGGATTAAATCCCTCCCTAAAGTTTATCATGTTCTTGGATTAGCTAGAAATTTGATTTTGGTTTCAAAGTTGAATGATTTGGGAATGCATGTAACTTTTGACAAGCATGGTTTTAGATTAGTGAGAGGGAACTTGGTGGTAGCGAAGGGGAAGAGATTGGGAAACCTGTTCAATCTTGAAGCCACTACAGTTTGTAATGCCTCATATGTATCTAAAGCTAGTACTGAAAATGCATGTATGTTGTGGCACCATAGATTAGGCCACACAAGCAATAATGTATTAAAAAATACTAAGAATACAAATTTTTTGGACGGTTTCTCCTATTTTGATGAGGAATTTGATTTTCGTGAGCATTGTGTGTTTGGGAAACAAAATAGAAAGTCATTTCCTTCTGGTAGCAATAAAGCCAAAGAGAAGTTAGAAATTATTCATATAAATGTGTTTGGGCCTGTGGATATTAAATCTATCAGAAAATCTCATTATTTTGTTACCTTCATTGATGATACATCCAAATTTACATGGATTTATTTTATGAAACATAAATCTGAATTTTTCACTAAGTTTAAAGAATTCAAAGCCTTGGTAGAGAACCAATCAAGTTTAAAGATTAAAATATTAAGATCTAGAAATGGAGGGGAATATTGCTCTAAGGAATTCGATGAGTTTTACAAGCATGCAGGTATAATCAGACAAAAGATAGCTCTGTATACACCACAACATAATGGCATTGTAGAAAGGATGAACCAAACAATTATGGAAAGGGCCAGAAGTATGCTAAGTGATGCATAGTTGGATAAATTATTTTGGGGAGAGGTTGTGCGTACTGCTTGCTACTTGATAAACAGATCTCCTTGTAAGGCTCTTAATTCAACACCTTATGAAGTGTGGACAGGTAAGAAACCTTTAGTTTCACATTTAAGGGTTTTTGGTTGTGAGGCTTTTGTTCATGTGCCTAAGAAAAAGCGATCTAAGTTGGACCCAAAAGTAGAAAAGTGTATATTCATTGGATATGGTGATAATGTTAAAGGTTATAAGCTTTGGAATCCACTAACTCACAAGATTATCTTTTCTAGAGATGTTATTTTCAGGGAACTTAGAGCTATTTTTGAACTGGAACAACCAAAAGAAAAAGAAGGAAAAGAGAGTGCACTTTGAGTTAGAGCATCAAGATGCACCTCACGAAGAATAGAATGATGGATTGGGGGTTGAAGAAGAAGAAGAAGATTCTAGTAGTTCTGATGAAGATGAATCTATTGTCACGAAAGAAGTTGGTACAGATGATCATGCAAAACAACCAGTTGAGTCTCTTACTCCACCCTTGAGGAGATCCATAAGACAATGGAATCCAGTAGACATGTATAGCCCACCAGATTTTCATTGTTCATATGCTTTATTGAGTACTAATGATGAACCTAGATCCTACAAGGAAGTTATTTCTGCAAATGATAGTGAGTCTTGGCAGTTAGCCATGCAGGAGGAGATGGTGTCCTTAGACTCTAATAACACCTGGGATCTTGTTCATTTTCCCAAAGGAAGAAAGGCCATAGGATGTAAGTGGGTCTTCAAGAAGACGTTTGGAGCAAATGGTTCATTGGAGAAGTACAAGGCTAGACTGGTAGCCAAGGGCTACTCCCAGAGAGAGGGAGTTGATTTTGGTGAGATATTCTCTCCTGTTGCTAAATTGACTTCTATTAGATTCTCTTATCCATTGTTGTAGCTTATTATTGGGAGATTGAGAAAATGGATGTTAAGACTGCATTTTTACATAGAGATCTTGAAGAATAATTGTATATGCAACAACCTACAGGTTTTGAGGTAGAAGGAAAAGAACATTGGGTTTGCAGGTTGAAAAGGTCTCTTTATAGTTTAAAGCAATCCCCCATAATGTGGTATCAAAATTTTGATTCATTTGTTTTGAAATTGGGTTTTGTTAGAATCGAGGAGGATCACTTTATTTACATTCATTGTGTTGGTGATTCTATGCTAGTTATTATTTTGTATGTTGACAACATGTTTTTCAACAATACTAAGGATATGATCAGTGAGCTTAAAGCCCAACTTTCAGGTGCATTTGATATGAAGGATCTTGGAGCTGCTAGGTATATTCTAGGAATGGAGATCAAAAGGGACATAGGTAACAAAAATATTTGGTTGTCACAAAGTAAGTATGTGAATACTATTTTACAGAGGTTTAGTATGCAAGGATGTAATCCAATTAGAGTTCCTTTACCAATTGGTACTAAGCTTTCATTAGATATGTGTCTAAAGACTGGGGATGATCGTGAGGATATGTCTAATGTGCCTTATGCTAGTGTTGTAGGGAGTTTAATGTATGCAATGGTTTGCACCAAATATTGCACAAGCAGTGGGAGTTTTGAGCAGATTTATGTCTAACCCAGGTAGAAAGCATTGGAATTATCCAAAAGAGGGTGTTTAAATATCTTGCAAGTACTCCTGATCATTTTTTGGTTTATTCTGGTACCGATAGTGCTGATAAATCTTTAGACATATAGGGTTTTGTTGATCCAGATTGGGTAGGTGACTTGGATAGTCGAAGGTCCACTAGTAGCTATGTATTTACTATGTTTGGAGGTGCAGTGAGTTGGATGAGTAAGAGGCAGCTCACAATTGCTTTGTCCACCACATAAGTAGAGTATATGGTTGTTACTCATGTCTCTAAGGAGGCAGTTTGGTTGAGGAGATTATGTACATGTATTGGATTTGATTGCAGGATCATTCAGATTGGTTGTGATAGCCAGAGTGTTATTTGTTTAGCCAAGAATCCTATGTATCATGCTCGGACTAAGCATGTTGATATCACTTTGTTCAAGATTTGGTTACAAATGGACAAATTGAGTTGAAGAAGATTGACACTCAGGAGAATGTTGCAGATTCATTGACCAAACCTATGAGCACAGAGAAGTTCGTGTGGTGCAGAGAGGCCATGGGCCTCATTTCTAGTGCCTAATTATTTTCATTTGATTTCCTATGGGTTGATTTACAATGTATAATGTCAAGTGGGAGAATGTTGGGATAAGGTGCCATTAACCTTATAAATCCCAATATTGTATTTATTCCTTTTATTATTTGTTATTAGTAATTACCCATAAGGAGATGTACAAGTTTCATCGGTAGTGGTAAAAGTTATTTACTGTCCACGGTAATTATGGAGCTACTGCACAGTAAAGTTTTAGATTTACCAATGGTAATTATAAAGTGAATTTTATTGTTGGTAAATGTAAAACTTATCATAAGAGAGGTTAGGTGTTTCCACTTGGAGAATCAACTATTTTTAGCATGTATGACGTGTGCCATAATGTTTGGTGGTTGCATGTAAAGAATCTATGACAGCTCTGCAAGTTGTCATAAGATTCTATGACACTATGACACATATGATGGATATGGTTGTTGCATATTTACTCTATTTAACCCTAGGCGGCCATCTTGGGTTGCATGCATGTTGGAGGTATCTATGACATTTATGACGTGTCATAAGATGATGTAAGCTACCATGCATGGATATGGGTGCTCAACTTTGGAAGGGTCTCTTTAACACTTGTATGTTGCGTGTTGATGCCATTTGGATGCTTACATGTGGGAGAGAGAAAGTGGATGCCTAGGCCTTGTTGGAGACATTTTCTATAAGTATTTTCCATGTATTTGTTGCTACATATCAGTTTTACAGGTACCCAGGTTTTGTCGGAGTGAAGGTCGAGAGACAGAGGAAGTGAATGTATTTGTAATCAACTTTTGTGAAGATAATACAACTTGGCCTCTTTTCTTGGTGGAGTTTTTTACTCGAAAGGGTTTTCTCCATGGTAAACATTGTGTTGTGTGCTTCATTCTGCTTATGGAATATTTATGTTTTGTGGGTTTATATTTTATGTTACAATCTCCATTGATATACACACTTAAAAGGTTGCAAAAATTTATCTTAAATCAAATTTCCATTTAGGTAGTTGTGCTTTCATTTCTAACACTACAAAGGCTGCATATATCAATATCATCAAACTTTCTTTTGAATGAAACTTTATAGATTATTAGAAGCCACCTAAAACAGGCTTTCTTAGCCTCTAACTGTTTACACCAGTTATTATGGAAAACCTTTTTCCATTGATTTTTATGCCAATTAAGTTTCCAAGTTTGATTTAAATGGTCTATCAAATCAATTGGTTATGTTAACATGGAGTACATTTCTTTATCTTTGGTTTTCATTATGTTATTGCCATTTTTCCATTGAAACTCTTTAAATTGGGAGAGGACATTGTTATCAACGAGACTACACCCAGATGCTAAGTTTAAATGCTCAACAATCTTGTGAAACATGGAAACACCTTCAAGCTTGTGGGTATGCTCATAAAGAAGGTGAATCTCCATATTAAGGGTTGGTTCCCTTTTGATTTTTCTAATGAATTGATGATTTTGAAGGAAAAGGGATAGAAGGATTTGAAATAAATGGATAAAACTAAATTTGAGAGTATAGTGATGCACCTAAATGATAATGATGATAAAATTTGTAGACTGATTCACAAGTATTCTCAAAAAATGTTTACACAGTTCAAAAATGGAAATTTGATCACAATAATGTTTCCAAAGAAGGCTTAATAGCTTGTCTTTTCAGAAGGAAAATATTTTTTCACAACTTGAAGGACAAAGTGAATATAAGCACATCCTAAGACGTGTGATGTGATGTACAATAATGAACAAGACAAAACTAGAGGTTTTGATGGCTAAAACATAATAATTTCATCAAATCATTCACCAAAGACACTTTGCATTATTCTGAAGAGGAAAAATTAATTAATTCTAAATGAAATAGCAGGAAAATAATGCATAGACAAATAACATGTAATTTGTAATTTTCTATTTTGTATAAATCTGTAAAAAAATGAGTTACAAAAAGGATTACAAAAATCTCTACAAGTGTGATCAAGAAAGAAAGAAGCCAAAAACTGATCTGAGAAAAAACTAAGTTTTTCTCCAATATATATCTCCCCTATGTCTCCAAGAGTGAGAAGGGAAAAAGCTGAGTTAACTGCTCTCCAAAGTAGTAACTCCAGTGTGATTTTCGAGCAAGGGAAAAAACTTCCAAAATAGGGAATAGAACTGACCCAATATGAGTGGAAAAAGGTGGCAAGTTTCCCTCCTAAGTAGATTGACCCAAAAAAGACTCAAAAAAAACAAGTCAAAACTGGGTGAAATAGAAAGGAAACTCAGTTCACTAAATTTTTCCAATTTGCACAACTGGAACTCAAATAGAAATAGAAAGTAAACTGAAAGTTTCTACTCACACTTGCTTTGCTCCACTGCATTTAAATGATAATTACTAAAACAATTTATAGAAACATTGCTTTAGTAACGCCTTACAATATCTTGCAATTTTAACTTTTGCAAAAGAAAGAAAGTCAATGTAGGCTTTGATCTATTTTTTTGCAAAGTAAAATATTCTAACTTGGGATTTTGATTTTCTTTAAAAATCAGAAAAATAACTAAGGAATAAAGCCTAAGTTAGCAAAACATGGGAAAGGCTTTCAAAATGCATAAAAGGTTTGAAATAATACCACAAGGTATTAATCAAGGCATGAAATTTTTAAAATAATGTTGGAAAAATCCACAAGGCTAACTTAGGGTAAGAGGAAACCCTAACACAAAACTCTCGACCTCCACTCTTTTGCATTCATTTTGCATTTTGATTTCTCTCTCTAATTGCAGACTTGGGTGCTACCGTGGTACTAGGGTTTGAGTTTGAATCCTTCAGTCTTCTTATTGCTTCCTGAGAGCTTTCATTGAGGAATCTCTGTCGATTATGCATTGAGGCCGAGTGGAAAGGTTTTTGTACAGTAGTTGCAATGATTCTACCTTCATTTTCATTTCTTTGAATGCATTTTTAGAGGTTTTTACCCGTGGACATTGATATTTCTTCATGTATTTCCACCTCTATGCTTTGATGAAACCTTCTTCTATGTTTTGTGGCCGCCATTGAGGAGCTTTTGGAGTTTCCTACTGTGGGAATTTGAATGCATTTTCTTTAGCATTTGGAAGTGAGCTTCTCTGTTGCAATGATTGAATCCTAACAAGGCCCATGGGTAAGTATTTTCCTGTACTTTCTTATTATGAAGAGGAGGATCTTTTTGTTTATTTTTTTACAAAAAATGCTTGAAAAAGCTTTCCATTCTTTTCTTTTTTTTAATATGCTCAACTTCTGTAGAGTATTTCACCCATTTTTCACTTCCATGTCTGTGGCCTCTATTAGATATTCTCTATATTTTCTGAAAAGAATAGAATATAGACCTTTCTTTGCACTATTTTCTATGAAAGAAAATGAAAACATTTCTTTTGCACATATATTTTCCTTTAGACAGAAGCATTCTAGGCTCTCTATTCTACAGATACATAAACCTTCCTGCACTCCCATGGTCGTGGTCTTTAAACTCCCAAGTTATATTTTTTATTTTTGTATTTGTGCAAACACTTCTCCATGTAAAACCCTCGTGGGTTTGGCTACTTTCAGTTCAACAAAAGAAAAGAATAGAAACCCCCCAGGTTGTGGTTATGAAATCTCACACTTGTTTTGCATTTTGAAACCCCTTCTTGCTTGAAATCCTAGCTCTATACATTTTAATGTCATATCTATTGCTCACAGGAAATGTATTTCTTCTTTTCTGAATGTGGTAAAAGGAGATCATTTTGTTCATTTTTCTAAAAGAAACGAAAATAATTTTTTCCTCTAAGAAAGGTTGCGGCCTCTCAAAACCCCAAGTTACCTTCTCTTATTTTCTTGCAAAAGAAACTCATGGGTACCCTATTGCAAAACATCTCTTTATGCAAAGCTTGGGTTTTTTAAAGCTCTATATGTAGACATTTTTTGGGTTTTGTAAATGGTTGAGGGTTCCTCTTACTTGTAGGTCAAGTCTTCTATTTGCATTTTATCATTTTTCATGTAGTGAGTGATGATTGTTTGAACAATATTTCAAGTCTCCTATGCCACTGATTATCTCATGATATGATTGTTCTTAATATCCTTGTTTTTAAATGACTGTCATGTCTCCTTGAATGCTCATATTTTGCACTAGACCACTCCTTCATGCTTTGGATATTTTAAATTAACCTTCACTACCATATCATTCAAAGATGAAACTCTATTTCTATTACATTTACATCCATAGTAGTGATTGCTTCACTAGATTTATGAGACCTCCACTTGCATTGATATTTGAGAAAGTTTTTTAAAGCATTTATTGAAACAATGAACTCATGATTTCTATCTCTTTGCTCTCACTATGCTTATGAACAACATGATGAATTGCTTTAGGTAGATGCATCATTCCTTGTTTTCCATTCCTTGTATTTGCAATGATAAATGAATGCTCCTTATCTTTTATACTTTGCATTCCTTCATATTGCTCCTCATTTGATCATTGCACTTTGGTGAGTTGCAACCTTTGTATTCATTGTTTTGTAAATGTTGCTTTAATGGTTGCCCCACTATGGATATGGTGTTTCCTTGCAATGAATTCTTGATGATTGTTTCATATTAGCACTAAATAGTACACTCCCTACTATCCTTTCTATGTGAGCATTGTTTATCAATACCTCTTGATTATTTTTGGCTTGTACCTTCAGGGTATATTCTTTATTTTGTTTTGTAGATTACTTCAGCATCTGAAATAAGCTCGTTGCTCATTTGTGATTCCCATTTCAAAGTGGAGGGATGCCTCATTGTACCTTTGACTTGGCTGTCATGAATGGACAATGTGCTAGTGATTCTTACATCCACTTTGTGAGATATTCCTTAAGCTGAAAATGATTTTATTTGAGTGATATGAATGGGTTTTCTTATCTCCTTCCCTCTTGAGACTTAGGGGTAGCATGTTGGGCTCAACCCTTGTGGGAGCCTATTTTTTCACCATATGCTGAAATGTCAAAAGAAATGAATCCAACAATGAAATTTCACCTATACCCGCACAATGAACAAACATGTTAGATAAAAAATAGTGAAGCTCAATGCTCTTGTGATGTTTGACTTTCAAGCTCTCTTGCATACATCTAATAATTGATAGCTGACTTAATGCACCCTGAATGAAGGTTATATTTCTGTTGGTAGGATATATGAACAAAGTTTATATCCAGAGCTCTAACCAAACATTTTCATCATGATGCAAGTTCATCTAAAGGTCAGGAGCAAGGAGGAGCTAAAGATGATGAAGACACACACAAGCTTCTGCCAGGCAATGATGGACATACTCTCTTTTCATGTGTTTCTTTCACTTTATCTTCAGTTGTATAGCTTACCTTTATGTCGTATTAGTTCAGCTACTCCCACGACTTGTGTGGGACATTTGATCATTCTTTTCCTTTCAATGTATAAAAAAATAAAAAAATTACAATCTTGTGTATGTTTGTATTACCAAAATGAATGAAAAAAACAACAATTTCATGCAATCTGTATAATTTATTCTGTTGTAAAACATTGCACAATAAAAAATTGAATCTCTTTTGATAGCATAATTTGATATGTAATGGTTAAACATAGTAGAATTTTTCAGAATACCTTTCACCTTTAAATGTAATCAATTGCTTCAACTCTACCAAATTGAGTTGTAGGTGAAAATTTGGTAACATTTCTGGCAATTTCTGCTAAATGCTTGCCTAATAAGCATACTAGACCAATAGCCTAAACTGATCCATTGGGCATGGAGTCAAATTATACCCCTCCAAACTCAGAAAACCATTGTAACTCAGTTGCAAAACCATTGTAACTCAGTTGCAAATACTCCAAACAACAACAAAAACCAAACTGAAAGCAAACCACCAAGGCCCTAGTATCCAAAAAACTATGCATGAGCACTTAGGGAAAGAAAACAAAACTAAAATAAAAATGCAAAGCAATTATTGAATCAAAACACCTAAGCTAACCTACTAACTAGGGAAAGGACTTCCCAAAAAAAACCATTAACTGGTTCAAGAAAGTAGTTGCCCCTTCTTTGCAACCTGCAATGATCCATAAGCTTGTGAGTCAACCAAAAGAGATGGAGAAAGATTAAATATCCAACACACTGTTGCAACATCTTTCCAAAGAGAAAAATGCAGTCACTTACCCGCCAATATTGATTGGGGAACTAGTGGTGATCAAGTGAAAAAGTCAACTGGTTGTGCTTAACTTGATACCGCCTTTAATGCTCTAGATCAGTGTTTACATGGGGTTGCTCTTCCTTGTTGGCTTCCAACCAAGCTAGATGCCTAATAGGACATCCCCTTAAAGGATTTAGACTAGAGAGAAGAAAATTTGAGTGATCAAAAATAACAACATCACCTTCACCTTGCATGATAGCTTGCCATGTTGATTCCTTCTCCATGGTCAATGGACCATCCTCTTCCACTAGGGTAGCTAATAATTCATCAAAGCTATCAGCTCTTGAAAGGCTCTTAGGAATAGATGGTCTAAGCTCAAAATCCCCATTATTACCCAAGGAGGTACACTCTGAATCAAGATTTTCTTCTTCAACGGAGGAAGACAAATGTTCAAACCATGAGATAGCCTCCTCCAACAAACCTTTAATTGAAACAACAACCTCACGCTCCTTCAACCAGTCAAGTTCATGCAAATCAACTTCATGAGAAGTTTCTTGACCCCCATCAAGACCATATTCTTCCTATTGCTCCAAAACTAATTTTTTTGATTTGGTGGCACAAGAGGGGGTGAAAATAGTTATCTCTTCACCCTGCCAATTAGGTTGCTCCATAACTAGTGGCTCATTAGGGAAGATAGTCACTTCCACCTTTTTCTCTTGTTGCTCAAGATAATCCTTCCCCAAAGATGCTGGCATAATGTCTAAGCATGAGCGAAAAAGCTCAATTTCAACTTGAAATGGATCCTCCTCAAGCTCTTGATTGCTCAAATCAAGGTTGCTTTAGTATATCTCTTGGTAGCACCCATCAATATTTTTAGACTCCACACAAGATTCATCTTTGCACTCCACCTTTTGATCTAAAACTACTGTTGATGAGATACGAACCACATCTTTTTCATCATTTTCAATAAAAGAAGGTAACTCACCAAACCACACAGTGGAATTATCCTCTTGATCAGCCTCTTTTAGCTCCTCATCCTACTGCCTTGATTAATCTTTTGAGCTAAACACTGGAACATTTTCATCCTTTTCAATAAAGCAAGGAAGTTGATTAGTCATAACATTGAAAGGGTCATTTGGAGAAGACTTTTTTGTTCAATATTTTGCTACTACAATTGGGAACACTCCATAGTTAAATATGATAGATCTACATTTCTAATCTTTTCCCAAATGAGTGAAATATCCTGATCAATGAGCTCATCCTTGGATTCATCAGGTGGCGAAACTCGGGGAGATTCTTGGATTTCTTGCAAGGAAAAATTTTGCTCAAGGGGTTGCTCTGTAATTATACTAGGCTGAACTTGATTATTTTCCTCAATTTGCAAAGGATGAAAGCTTTTGAAACTTGGAATTCAAGCTTAAGAGGCTGGCTTGAGGAGTTAAGGATTTTATCTTACCTAAAACTTGGAATCTCAATTTTAGGAGTATTGAGGCTCACTTTTTCTAAAACTTGGAAATTTATACTTACGAATCTCCTCTTGAGCAGGTTGATTAGGAGTTGTAGGAATTTCTTGTACCTCTTTCCTTTGAAACTAAACATGTGAAGGTTTCATCTGCTCCTCTATTGCAACTATCTCCCTTCCAAGATTCTCCTCAAATTGTATCCTTTGTGTCTCCAACTCTTGCTCATAGAGATATGCCTGATAAGCCATCTCTTCTTGTTACTGATTATACTCTTGTTGCTTCTTGATCTTCGCTATCTGCTTTATGAAGTCAAGTGTGAAGTCAAGCAATATACCCTTTATGCTTGCAATCTCCTCCTTTTCATTCTCTTGGAGCTGGTTTTGAGCATATGGAGGTTGAGTAGGGGTGGGTGGGTGGTAACTATATTGAGCATGCTAGTTTTCTTGAAAAGCCATGGAATTAAAACCAGTAGCATAATTGCCCTGATATGGCTAATAAGGAGGTGGATAAGTAGAATTTTCATGATATGATGGATGATAGGAAATATCTCCATGAAACATAGACATATTCATTCATTCAAAAGTTGGAAAATAAGCAAAAATTATTTTTTTTGAAATAAACCAACACTTGATCATACTGAAACCAGTAAATTAAGCTCGAAGTCGCCAAGTATAAACTTATAACCTCAAAAGACCAAAAACACTGCTGCATATACCAGAACAACAACTTAAAACTTAAAATCTTTCTTTGAAATGAGCTTCAGAGTCCCATCGAGCGTGCCAAAAATTGCTATCAACGAGATTGTACCTAGATGCTAAGTTTAAATGCTCAGCCATCTCGTGAAACATGGAAACACCTTTGAGCCTATAGGTATTTTCATAACAAAGGCAAATCTCCAGGTTAAGGGTTGGTTCCCTTTTGATTTTTCTAATGAATTGATGACTTTGAAGGAAAAGGGATAGAAGGCTTTGAAATAAATAGATAAAACTGAATTTGAGAGTATAGTGATGTACCTAAATGATAATAATGATAAAACCTACAGACTGATTCACAACTATTCTCAGAAAATGTTTAAACAATTCAAAAATGATAATTTGATCACAATAATGTTTCCAAAGAAGGCTTAATAGCTTGTCTTTTCAAAAGGAAAATATTTTTTCACAACTAGATGGACAAAATGAATATAAGCACAACCTAAGACCTGTGATGTGATGTACAATAATGAATAAGACAAAACTAGAGTTTTTGATGGCTAAAACACAATAATTTCATTAAATCATTCACCAAAGACACTTTGCATTATTCTAAAGAGGCAAAATTAATTAATTCTAAATGAAAATAGTAGGAAAATACTACATAAAGACAAATAACATGTAATCTATAATATGTTGTTCTGTATAAATTTGTAAAAAATGAGTTACAAAAAGGCTTACAAAACTCTTTCCAAGTGATCAAGAGAGGAAGAAGCCAAAAACTGATCTGAGAAAAAACTAAGTTTTTCTCCAATATATATCTCCCATGTGTCTCCAAGAGTGAGAAGGGAAAAATATGAGTTAACTGCTCACCAAAATAGTAACTCCAGTGTGATTTTCGAGCAAGGGAAAAAACCTCCAAAATAGGGCATAGAACTGACCCAATATGAGTGGAAAAAGGTGGCAAGTTTCCCTCCTCAGCAAATCGACCCAAAAAAGACTCAAAAAAAACAAGTCAGAACTGACTAAAATAGAAAAGGAAACTCAGTTCACTGAATTTTTCCAATTTGCACAACTGGAACTCAAATAGAAATAGAAAGTAAACTAAAAGTTTCTACTCACACTTGCTTTGCTCCACTGCATTTAAATGACAATTACTAAAACAATTTATAGAAACATTGCTTTAGTAATACCTTACAATATCTTGAAGTTTTAACTTTTGCAAAAGAAAGAAAGTCGACCTAGGCTTTGATCTAATTTTTTGCAAAGTAAAATATTCTAACTTGGACTTTTGATTTTGTTTAAAAATCAGAAAAATAACTAAGGCATAAAGCATAAGTTAGCAAAACATGGGAAAGGCTTTCAAAATGCATAAAAGGTTTGAAATAATACCACAAGGTATTAATCAAGGCATGGAAATTTTAAAATAATGTGGAAAAAATCCAAAAAGGCCGACCTAGGGTAAGAGGAAACCCTAACACAAAACTCTCGACCTCCACTCTTTTTGCATTCATTTTACATTTTAATTTCTCTCTTTAACTAAAGACTTGGGTGCTACCATGGTACTAGGGTTTGAGCTCGAACCCTTCAGTTTTCTTGCTGCTTCTTGAGAGCTTTCATTGAGGAATCTCTGTTTATTCTACATTGAAGTTGGGTGGTAAGGTTTCTGTACAGTAGCTGCAATGATTCTACCTTCATTTTCATTTCTTTGAATGCATTTTTAGAGGTTTTTACCCACAAACATTGATATTTCTTCATGTTTTTCCACCTCTATGCTTTGATGAAACCTTCTTATGTGTTTTGTGGCTGCCATTGAGGAGCTTTTGGAGTTTCCTACTGTAGGCATTTGAATGCATTTTCTTTAACATTAGACCTTTCTTTGCACTATTTTGTATGAAAGAAAATAAAAATGTTTCTTTTGTACATACATTTTTCCTTTAGAAAGAAGCATTCTAGTCTCTCTATTTCGTAAATACAGAGACCTTTCTGCACTCCCATGGCCGCGGTCTTTAAACTCCCAAGTTATCTTTTATTTTTTTGTATTTGTGCAAACACTTCTCCATGTAAAACCCTTGTGGGTTTGGCTACTTTTAGAAACAAAAGAAAAGAATAGCAGGCCATGGTTATGAAAGCTCACATTTGGTTTTCATTTTGAAACCCCTTCTTGCTTGAAACCCTGAATCTATACATTATAATGTCCTGTCCATTGCTCATGGGAAATACATTTCTTCTTTTCTGAATGTGGTAAAAGGAGATAATGTTCATTTTGTTGAAAGAAAAAAAAATCCTCTAAGAAAGGTCGTGGCCTCTCAAAACCCCAAGTTACCTTCTCTTATTTTCTTGAAAAAAAAACTCATGGGTACCCTGTTGCAAAACATCTCTTTATGCAAAGCTTGAGTTTTTTAAAGGTCCGTATGTAGATATTTTTTGGGTTCTGTAAATGGTTGAGGGTTCCTCTTACTTGCAGGACGAGTCTTCTCTTTGCATTTTATCATTTTTCATGCAGTGAGTGATGATTGTTTGAACAATATTTCAAGTCTCCCATGCTATTGATTATCTCATGCTATGATTTTTCTTAATATCCTTGTCTATAAATGACTGCCATGTCTCCTTGAATGCTCATATTTTGTACCAGACCGCTCCTTCATGCTTTGGATATTTTAAAATAACCTTCACTACCATATGATTCAAAGATGAAACTTTGTTGCTACTGCATTTACATTCCTTGTTTTCCATTCCTTGTATTTGTAATGATAAATGAATCCTCTTTGTCTTTTGTACTCTGCATTCCCGCATATTGCTCCTCATTTGATCATTGCAACCTTTGCATTCAGTGTTTTGCAAATGTTACTTTAATGGATCCCCCACTATGGATATGGTGTTTCCTTTCAATGAATGCTTAATGATTGTTTCATATTAGCACTGAACAGTACACTCCATGTTGTCCTTTCTATGTGAGCATTGTTTGTCAACACATCTTGATTCTTGGTGGCTTGTACCTTCAGGTTATGTTCTTTATTTTATTTTTTAGATTACTTAAGCATCTGGAATAAGCTCATTGCTCATTTTTTATTCCCATTTCAAAGTGGAGGGCTGCCTCATTGCACCTTTGACTTGGCTATCATGAATGGACAATTTGCTAGTGATTCTTACAACCAATTTGTGAATTATTCCTTAAGCTGAAAATTATTTTATTTGAGCAATCTGAATGTGTTTTCTTATCTCATTCCCCTCTTGAGACTTAGGGGCAGCATGTTGGGCTCAACCCTTGTGGGAGCCCATTTTTTTACCACATGCTGAAATGTCAAAAGAAATGAATCTAGCAATGAAATTTCACCTTTACTTGCATAATAAACAAACATGTTAGATAAAAAAAGTGAAGCTCGATGCTCTTGTGATGTTTGACTTTGAGGCTCTCTTGCATACATCTGATAACTTATAGCTCATTTAATGCACCCTGAATGAAGGTTATATTTCTGTTGGTAGGACATATGATCAAATTTTATATCCAAAGCTCTGACCAAACCTTTTCATCATGATGCAAGTTCATATGAAGGTCAAGAGCAAGGAGGAGCTAAAGACAATGAAGACACACACAAGATTCTACCAGGCAATGATGGACATATTCTCTTTTCATGTGTTTCTTTCACTTTATCTTAAGTTGTATAGCTTTCCTTTATGTTGCATTAGTTCAGCTACTCCCACAGATTGTGTGGTACATTTGATCATTCTTTTCATTTCAATATATAAAACAACAACATTTTTACAGTCTTGTGTTTGTTTCTATTACCAAAATGAATGAAAAAAATCAACAATTTCATGCAATATGTATAATTTCTTTTGTTGTAAAATATTGCACAATAAAAAACTGAATCTCTTTTGATAGTATCCTTTGATATGCAATGGTTAAGCATAGAATAATTTTTTGGAATACCTTTCACCTTTAAATGTAATCAATTGCTTTAGCTCTACCAAATTGAGTTGTAGGTGAAAATTTGGTAATAGTCATTTTTAGTTTCCACTGGGAGCTTTATCTAATTACAGGCTTCCCTAAGGACTGTATAAGTCCTCCAATTAGTGCGAGGAATATTGAATTATGAGCTTAATTCATTCCAATCTTTCAATTTACCATCCTTTAAAATATCCTTGAAGCATTGAATTCCTTTGTGGGCCCAGCTTCTTGCTGAGCAGCCTTAGATTAATGCAAGTGGTTTCCCTTTGTGTTTTAAATTCCACCATGTTGACCTGTTGATCTGGATGATCCTGTTATCACTTTTGGTGAAGTGGCAGTTCATTAGGCACTTTTTCATCATTTCCTAGGCTTTCCAAATGGTTTTGAAGACATTATACCCTACAGGTAACATATTCCATTCACTACTAAGAATATCACTGAGTGGTAGAGACTTCCATGTTTTTGAATGCTTGGGGACAACACTAAGGATATTTTCTCTGATTAATACCTTCCAAGGCTCCCCTCCTTCTAGTGCTCCAATCACCCACTTCACAACCAAAGCAATACCTTGCAACCTCAAGTCTTTTAGCCCTAGGCCTCCCTTAATTAAAATGCTATATGAGTTGAAAAACCAAACAAATGTAAAGTATATGTTGTAGGATGAGAGTATCTTTTGACATACCTAGATCCTACTAGCCAAAGATAAAAATTGTCTATTCCACTTAGTAATTTTCTTTTCTATTTTGTCCCTTATACAAAGCCACGTCTCCTTTATATTGGGATCCATAGCAAAGGGGATACCCAAATATCTTACCAATTTTTGGGGACCACCCCACTAAAGTCCAAAATTCTTAACCCAATCTGGGGGTTCCTCTTTCCATCGTAAAAGGAAATATTTTGAAGGGGCAACTTTTTCCCCAGAGGCTAGGTAGAAGATATCTAGTTTCCCCATTAGGTTTGCAAGGTTATCCTCTTCTGGGGTCAAAATAATTGAGGTGTCATCAATAAATTGCAGATTTAGAAGCTCATTTTTATCTGGTAGGATGATGCCCTTTACCCTTGGAACTAATGAGCTCTCCCTTAAAACATAATGTAGTGCATCTGAGGCTATTACAAATAATGTCGGTGCAAGTGGACATCCCTATCTTATGGATCTTTTAAGGGATATTTCTTGAGTAAGGATCCCATTGAATTCTACCTGGGCAGTTGCATCTTGGAAGAGGGTTTTGACCATATGATAGAAGGACCTGGGAAACACAAAGGCCTTCAAAACCATAAGTACAAAGTCCCACTCAATTCTGTCACATGCCTTTTCAAAGTCAAGAAAAAGCATTGTTGCTTCCCAACTTGTTTGCTCTGCCCAGTTCATTGCTTCCCAACTAGTGATAAGGTTTTCCAAAATGTATATCCCCTTAATGAAGCCCATATATGTAGAGTTTATGATAGAGGGAAGGATCAATGCCACCCTATCCGCAAGTATTTTAGCCAAGATCTTATAGGATACATTGAGTAGAGTAATAGGTCTCCAATTTTTAACTAGAGTTTTATCCCCCTCCTTTGGAATTAACTTGATTATTCCTTTATTGATCTTTTTTCCAAGTGAGCCTCTTTCAATGGCTTTCTTGTATACAAGGAATAGGTCTTCACTTACCCAATCTAGGAAGGTTTTGTAGAATTCTACAGGGAGGCCATCTGCACTTGGAGATTTTTCATCTTTGAGAGAGAGTATGACTTTTCTGACTTCCTCTTGGGATATTTCTTTCCCCAATTCCCTTGCCATTTCTTCATTGATTCTCTTTGGAACAACTTTCTTTATGTACTCCCTAGCCTTAGAATTAGCCTCCCTACCTCCTTCAAAGGAGAAGAGGTTCCTGTAAAACTGAAAGAATTGCTCTCTTATCTCATCTTGATTTACTAGGGTGGTGCCATTTGTAGTAATTTGATCTATCTGCTCCCTAGCTTGCTTCTCCTTAATATATCTAAAGAATAATTTTGTGCCTTTATTTCCATTCTCTAACCAGTTCATTTTAGATCTTACTTTTAGACCTTGGATCTTGTGGTGCTGAAGCCTCAAGTTATTTTTGGCCATAGCTAGCCTATTTGTAAGCCTTTCATCAGTAGGGTTTTCTTGCAAATCAGTTTCTGCTTGAAGGAGCTTATCCTATAGGAGAGTCTCCCTCATTCTATTATCTTTGGCGAGCGCTTCTTTCCAATTATTTGAACAAGACTTTCCATCCTTTTGTATTCAAAGCCCATCTTTCAATGGGAGATAAGTTTCGATGCAACCACTTTCTGATTAGCCTAAGGGAAATTATGGCATTTATGCAGTCATTATCCTTGAGGAGGTTGGTATTAAGGAAAAAACCATTATTGTTGCCAGCAACTTTTTCCACTCCTTCCTTGAGACAAAATTTGGCCCTTATTAGGTGATGATCAAATAATGAGTATGGAGTCACTTCAACTTTACAACCTTCTTCATCGGAGTGGCCGAGAAGAAGGCCTTACTTATGTAGAATTTGTCAAGCCTACAATAGATTCTCCTACCACCTTTTTGAAAATTACACCATGTAAATCAGATGTTTTTTGCAATTCTTCTTTTTCCCTTCAATAAGGTTTTCAATTTTTAGTTTAGATTTCATTCTTATCCAGTAATACCTCTCATTTCCTTTCCAATCCAACGTTGTTCCACCCCACTTGTCTTCTTCTCTTTCTACAAAATTAAAGTCCCCCCAATGATCTCGGGGATATCTTGCAAACTGTACAACTAGTTCCAAAGGAGGATCCAATCCTTATAGTCATTAGGGGCATACACTAAACAAATCCTAAAGCAATTGTCTTTTTTCTTAATAATCACCCAAACAACCCGGTTGCATGGGGAGGTTCCAAAGCTATCAAAAAACTGTGTCCAATTATTTTCCATCAAAATTACAACCCCCCCTTTACCCTTTTCATGCTTGGTGACGAACTGGGTTGCTTCTTTCCATATCACCCTCAAACTAGTTTCTAAGATGAAGCCAGTGGCTTTAACCTCTTGCAGCAGGATAAAGTCCTTTTCCTTCTTTTGTGATAGGAATATTTTAGCAACATGCTTCCTATCTAGGGTTTCAAGTCCCCTTACATTTGACATCCATTATGTTTGCTCATTGGGTGGGGGGCCCTTATCACATTTGAAGTTATCAAAGCATTTGGGGAGCCTATTTTCTGATTGCATTCTTTTGGCATTGGGAGGCAAGGCAATCCCACTAAGCTTCTTCCTTTTTTTCTTTTGGAGCTAATTGGGGTCTTTATCTAAGGGGTTTAATATTGTCCACACCTTTCTTTTTTCTATATCTTTGGGTCTTTTTTATTATGACCTCCATAGGAGTCTCCTCTCCATCGGTGGTCTCCTTAGTAGAGAACAACCCTAGGTCATCTATAGACTCCATGCTTGACTGAGATGCAAATCCATCCAAGCTTACCACTCCACCAAACGATTTAAGAGAATTCATTGCCAGATTTGGGATGAATATTTAATCAACTTTTTCATTTCCATTTTCAAAGGACATAGTATTGAGGGTAACAGGTGATTCTAGTCCACCCTCCAAACCATCAGGATGTAGTTCCTCAAGATTCACATCAATTCCTTTGATAAGTACTCTCTCTAGGTCTACATCATAACCTTGAGAACAAATCCCTTTGTCTAGAGAATCAACTTCAATTCCAATAGCTTGTACTAGCTCCTCCCCTCTTGTTTCCAAGGGGTAGCTATCTGTTTGGGATTCCACTGCATTATCCTCCTTAAAATATTTAGAATTAAAGGAATACATCTCTTTGGCTGGTTTTATATTGTTCTCCTTAGGGTTTTTTGCTTGCCTTAGGGCCAGTTGTTGAACATTTAATTTGACATTATTTACCAGTTCATTAGACCTTATTTGATGGGCTAGTTCAAATTCCTCCTTTTCTTTTAGATTTTTCTTTGTCACTAAACTTCCATTCACTTTATTGTTTTCAATTTCTTGCATTAATGATGCTAGGCTATACTCCACACCAGTAATAACTTTAAGAAGTCCCCCTCAAAAAAAGATATAAAATCTTGGTGAATCTTTCATTTTTTTGGGCAAAAATATTAATTTCTATTGGCAAATCTTTCCACTTTTTTGAAAAAAATATTAATTTTATTAGCGATTTTTTTACATCATTTAAATTTTATAGGAAATTTTGGCGAATCTTGAAAGATAATAAGAAAATGCATTAATTATGATGCCGAATCCATCTAATCTAAAAATAATTCTCATGGAAAAGTAGGGGCTCAAGGGTGGAAATTATCGGTGGGTTTAAAGGGTATCCTATAATATTTACTTGCCACCATTATTTTAAAATATAATATAATGAACCTAATTGTATTCTGCAAGGTAAAATGTACCCACGATTTGTAATTCTCATGGGGCTAGAAATTTCTATTGGATCATTGATCTAATGACCCTCATTGTACTCTACGAGGTAAACGTACCCACAATCTATAGTGCTCATGAGACCCAAAATTGTGGGCCCCATGAGCATTAAAAATCATGGATACATTCTACCTCATGGAATACAACAAGAGCCATTAGGTTATATTGTAAATCAATGGTGGAAACTAAAGATTAGAAATATGGTCCTAAAGCAACTAATAATTATGATATACTATTGGCAAATTAATATATATTTCTATTATAATTTATAAAATTTAGGAGAATCTGATCTAATAATGTATCAAATATTGTGGAAATTTTTTGAGTTAAATTTTTTAATAAAATAAATTCTCTGGTGATTTAAATAAGACTATATTAAAATTTTGTAAAAATGTGGTGATTCAAGTCACATTACAACAAACTATTAGCCAATTTTGGATTCCCAAATTTCAACTATTAGCCAATTGGTGAATATTAGCCACTAAAAGAAATCACCACTCCACACAGGATGCTTCTTTATTAGTTTTGGTTGCTTCCACATTCACTTGCTGAGGTGAATCATTTTTTTATCTTATTATTAGCCTTAAAGTTTGAGAGGGAATACCTCTCATCTAATTCCTTCGAAGTAGGAATGCATTCCACATTTCTCTCCACATTATTTTCATATCCTTCCGCCCGCCCATCCATTGTCGAGGGCTATTCTTTATTTTTACTACTTCCACCAAAGGTGGAATTATTGTTAGCTTTATTCCTTATTAGTGGGTAGTTTCTTCTGATGCGGCCTTCTCGTCTACATAAATAATAGGCATTAAGCCCGCCCAAGGTTTCTAGTTCACAAAGTACGCTGCCAGTTCTCAGTTTTATTTCCAAAATCTCTGGAAGATCTACCCCTGGAGATAGGGATACCAAGGCCTACGCATCAAAATGTGGAAGAGGGTTTTTGGTATCATCAATTTTCAACACATTTCCATACGGTTCCAACAAGAGTGGAAAAAACTTCCATAGATGGGGAGGAACATGATTAATAACCAGCCATCTAGGGCTGGAGAGTGCCAAAACTTCCTCTTCCAGTGCCTTAGGAAGCCATGCCAGAGCATGAAAGATTACTTTCCCCACATTCCAAAACTATTTTTTTATTACCTCCTCCTAAGAATTATAATTGTTAAAGAAGATTATGTATACAATCCTTTTTGCCTCATACGACATTAGTAGAATTGAAACCTTAATTTCTTTTCCCAAATATTATGAAACCATTCCTCCATGTATTTCCTTGCCGAAACCCTATTGGTATCGACGACAACAAAGAATATAGCAGTTTTCAAAAGTCTACCATCTTCTTCAACAATTGCCTCATCTAGGGTTTCATTAGGAATCAACACATCTTTCAAAGGAGGAGATGGGAGGTGCTTACCTTGTTCCTCTCCTCCATCTTCTTGCAATTTTCTAACTCCCTTGAGCACAAATTTGGTGCCCTGCAGAAGTCAACTCTGTTCTCCTCCAACAATGTCTCTAAAGTATTTGGGAGGCACATTATTTTCTTTTTCTTTGGTAGATTCATTAATAGATCCATCTGGGGGATCCGTATCCCCACCCATCATTATGAACACCACGAAGCCACACATGTGATCTCACCCAGGCGGATTGACTGGAGGGATGCCCCCGTCACACCCACGACAAACGAAAATAAAGGATACTACCAACAGGCACAAGGCAACAACGTCGTACCCCAGGAGGAATAATGATCAAATGTGGAGGAGGGTCAAGCATCCTCCATGTCCCGATGAAGAGACCCTACCACCAGTCCCTTCACACACGCATCGGTCTTTTTTACAAAGCATTTTTTTCCTCAAGCCCCCCATGTTATAATATGTATATAATGTAATATTATAATATTATAATATTGTATTTTATATTAATATTAATATACTCTTATATATATTATATATTATATATTCTAATACATATTATATATTATATTAATATTAAAATAATCTAATATATATTAAATATTATATTAGGTTGTATTATTATAATATTATAAATGGGGTAGGTAGAGAGAGATAAAGTAGGGAGGGAGGGATAAAGGAAGGGGTATGCGGAGAGATAGGTAGGGAGGGAGAGAGAGAGAGGGAGGGAGAGAGAGAGGGGGAGGGAGGGAGAGAGAGGGGGGAGGTGGGGCGAGGGATAAAGGGAGGGGGAGAGAGAGAGGAAAGGAGGAAGACATGGAGAGGTAGGTAGAGAGAGGTAAGGTTGAAGGAATAGAGGGAAAGGTAGATAGAGAGAGTGAGGGGAGATAGAGAGTAGAGAGGGAAGGGGAGAGAGGTAGAGAGAGGAGGAAGTTGGGAGGGAGGGAGAGGTAGATAAAAATGATTAAAGGAAAGGTAGGTAGAGATGGAGAGGGTGAGTGGAGATAAAGAGAGGGAGGAAGGGAGAGAGAGGGAAGGAGGGAGGGGTAGGTAGAGAAAGAGGTAGGGTGGGAGGGATTGAGGGAAAAGTAGGTAGAGAAGGAAAGAGTGAGTGAAGATAGAGAGAAGTAGAGAAGCGAGGAGAGAAAGAGAGAGAGAGAGGTAGTTCTTGAGCTCAAGGGGGAGAGAGTCAAATAAAGGGATGGAGATATCGAGAGAGAGGTCTAGAGTGTAGGGGATAAATAATGAGTGATATAGAGAGAAAGAAAGATGATACAACTTATTGATTATTGAAATTTGACCTCCTAAATTATTAAAATTTGACATGTTGATTATTGAAATTTGACTAATTTTGGAAAATTATAAGATCTTTCAAAAACTAGAATTTGCATTATAAATCCTAGAGATTTGAAGCCATTTTCAAACATCCTAAAACTATATACATGAAATATAACTAAAAAAAATATAAAAAAATATCCATATATAAATGTCAACTTATACTTAAATGCTTGTTTCATCTATATAGTTTCGTCAAAAAAGGAGAAAGAGAAAGAAAATAATAAAGAGATTCTTTTCAAAGGATCGCATAATGTGAGCGCATTATAACATGCTCAAGTTCTCTTAAAGCATTCAAATAACACGAGTGCATTATAATGCACTTGCATTATGTGCAAACCAAACCATAACATGAGCGCATTATAATGTGTTCCCATTATGGCTTGGTAATGATTGAGCCTAGGCTTAGTCACTACTAACCCATAACATGAGCATGTTTCATTATAATGTGCTCATGTTTTGTCATGCCCCTTTTTCCAGAAATACAATAGTAGAGTGGAATCCAAGAATCCTACCGTATTTCTTCTTAGAGCACCCTTTCAACTTGAAATTTGGAACATAACATTTGTAATAATTCTTGTACATCATATCCAGAGCTCAAGGGAAAAGGATCATATACCAAAAATATATAGCCATCAAAATATCACTAGTTTAGGCTCACCTTAATGGAGTAGGATCAATTTTGGGAATCCCTTTGCATTGCTTTGTAGGAGCACATTTCAGGCTACAGTTTTGAACATAACATCTATGGTGACACCTGCACATCATATCCAAATCTTAAGAGGAATGGATCCGGTATCGAAAAGATATTTCTATCAGAAGATGACCGTGTCAGGCCAATAGATCCTACTTCAGTAGGCATAATGGATAAGGCACCTCCAGACCATGCATCATCAATTGCGAAGTTCTAGGAAGATGGAAGGGACCAGGGAAATGTGTGGATAAGTCCACAGGGTGGCACACTAATTTCAAAATAATCTACCTTGGCCTTAAGGTCGACCTAGTGTAGCATTTGAAAATTCAAATTTTGGGCTTTGGCACTATTTTGGCTTAGGCCAACCTGTTCATTGAGGGAAATTGTTAGCATATAAATATAGGGAGTCAATTCTTGTAATAAGCATCAAATTATTATGTCATTTTCCTATATTTTGAGACACTTGTGTTCTAAACCCTTATGTGGATGAAAACCCATAGGATTTTGTGGTCATTGGATAAAAACCCAACGGTCACTAGGATTAGAGGGCAAAACCCCTTTGGTTCTTGAGGGGATTCTCATTCAGGGATTGCATCTAAGCTTCAAGGATTTTGTAAGGAAGTTAATAATATTGTTGTTGATCTGTGATAATCTTGTATATCATTTTGGATAATTATTGTGAGTTGTAATTGATATATCGTATATGTGAATGAGATTTTGGAGTTTGTCAATATATTGGAGTATCATCTTTGTGTTCATATGTTGATGTGTATTGAATACAATCTACAAATCAACCTTTTGTTAAAATTATATGTTTAGGGAGATTACACATTTTCTCTTTTTCACAACCAAAAAGTGGAAGTGACCACTTTTTGGGTTTCCCATCTTGGTGCACATGCCCTTAATAATTTATCTCTATCTACTTATATCTCCATATCTCTCTCTATCTCTCATTCTATATCTCTATCTCTATATCCCTCCCTTTATTTATATCACTCCCTCTCTCTCTCTGTCTATCGAGCTATCTCTCCCTCTCTGCCCCCTCTCCTCTCTTCATCCCTCTCTACCTCCCTCCCTACCTATTCTCTCTTTCTCTCTCTTACTCCCATCTCTCCTACTTTGTATCTCTATCTACCTATTTATCTCTATCTCCCTCTCCCTCTCACTCCTCTCTACCTCTCTCTATTCATATATTTCTCTACTTCTATCTCCTTATCTCTCTATCTCTCTCCCTCTCTCCCTATCTCTCCCTCTTTCTCTTCCTCTATGTCTCCCCCTCGTTCTCTCTCCCTCTCTTTATCTCTTCCTCTCCCCATCTCTATTTGTCTATCTCTACCTCTCTTTGTTTATTTGTCTTTCTACCTATCTCTCATCTCTATCTCCCTCTCCCCTCTCTATAACTCTTTATATCTCCATCTCTTTATCACCCTATCTACCCATCTCTCTCTCTCTATCTGTTCTTCTCTATCTCCCTATCTCTCTTTATCTTTATCTCTAGCTCTACCTCTCTCTATCTCTCTGTCTATTTGTTCCCCTCTTCCTTTTTCCCTATATCTTCCTCTCTCCCCCTCTATCTCTAGACATGTCTCCCTCTCCCTCTTCCTAAGCCTCTATATCTATTTTCCTCTTTGTCTCCATCTCTCTATATTTCTTCCATCTCCCCCTCTATCTCTATCTTGTTATCTCTCCATCCCTCTACCCCTATATCTCTCCATCTCTCCCTCTCTCTCTATATCACTTCCTACCTCTACCTCTCTCCCCCTCTCTATATATTTATCTCTTCCCTCCCCCCCCCGCTATATATATATATATATATCCCTCTCCTCTCCATCTCCATCTCCATCTTCCTCTCTATCTCTATTTCTATCCCATATCTCTATCTCCTTACCCCTGTCTCTATATCTCATTCTCTTCCCTCTATATCTATCCCTATATCTCCCTCTCTCTCCCTCTTTCCCTATTGCAAACATAACGTGAGCTTGTTCGTAATGGAACTTGATTATCTTCTTCATATAAATTTTTTGTTTTAATCTTGTTTGAATCCTACTTCTTGACCTTTGTTGCACTAACAACATCATTTGTTAAATGACCTACCAATTGACTTCATATTTTGAACAAAAAAGAAACCAATATATTTGTAATTGACCTTGCACACCTCTTTGACGTACCCATTGCACACGAAGGTGCGATTGCTAGTTTAAACAAGAAGCTTAAATAAGCAGTCACGTAAAACCATCCTCTTATTAGAAAGAAAGTTTATGCATTGTTTTATTATCGTTAGGGTTTCAAGGTTATTATCGATTACGTTTTTTATTAGGTTATTGTCGCGCAGACGCAGTATAAATTATTAAGGGAGAAAGGTTGTTTAAATTACTGAAGATGAAACCCAAATCGGCAATCTTCTAATTTCAAGGGAACTCCGTAAGAGATTGCAGGAGTTAAGGGTTAAAGTGATCGTTGAATGTACATCAATACTTCCATTGAAGTTCTGAGAAAGGTATCTCTATCTGTGAATTCTTCTTTAGTATTTTAATGATTTATGGCTGCTTGAGGGTTTGCTAGTTTTAACAAAGTTCTAATTATTTGAAACCATAGTCACCAGGAAACATGGGTTTAGGATGTATCAGAATCGTAAGGCTACGCACATCTCCTCGCTCTTTTTCTTAAATGTAATAGAGTGGCACAGGGAGACACTTATTCATCTACTTCTGTATTCTAGTTCGATAATGGTGCGGTATTATATTTCGAGAATGATGTGTTCACATCACCTGGTGACTATATTTAAATGTAATAACAATATCATAACACACCTGTGCCTTTTCCCATGTCAGTTCACAAACCCACTGTGTCCTAGGGACTATATTCGAAAAATTTGGGTTCAAACTTGAATTTTTATTCATACCAGAAATACTTGTATAAAAAGTTGCTCTAATTAGATACTGCTAAACGACAATGAAGTGTCCTAAAATGATTGATTAGGGACTGCAAATTCTTAGCCCTTCATCGCCAGCGGCAGTCCAAAATCTTTTTAGTTAACAAGAGCCTGCTGCACATTATTTTCAGGCAAGCTGTTTAGTATCTTGCAGTTCCTCTGTTTAATTGCTTCCATAGGACTACTGTGCAATAAAACAGGCGCAGTAGTCCCCACACCAATCTGTTGGCTTTTTTTCTTCTGTGAAATGATAAATGCTATGATTTAGGGGCCATGCTTCGTGTTAAACTGGACCTTTCCAATCCACCTGAAGTGCCATCCACCTACTAAGCATTGGGTATCATTCACTTTTGATATTTGTCTGTTGATGTACGCTTCTCTGATTTTTTTTTTTAATTTCTTCTGTGATAACTTAATGTTTACAACAAAGTTAGGTAGCAATTTCAGCATTTTTTAATTCAGGCTTGATAATTTTTCGAATCTTGAAGAACAACAATTTTGTTTTCATTTTATTCTGATACATGCATGTACAAACCACTGGCAGATATTCCAAGTGGGAAAAGTCTTCATTAGAAAAATGATATTGGTAGATAGCACGGGCTGATATAGTGTAATTTCACTTTACGTGGTACTTAATAAAATGATGAGTGCACAAGAAATTTCCCTGTTTTAAGATCTGAATGTTTTTCTTGATCAGAGTGAAATAGGGGGAAAATTGATATTCTTTATTTCAACCTCCTAAATCTTGTAGATAGAATTTAAAATATGAAACTGCAGTTTTCTGACATGCAATAATTCATAATTTTGTAATCCTATCTAAATGTATTTTACTTCATTTAAAATTGTGTTCATTTAGTACTATGAGTTTTGCTTTTGAGTAAGAGAAACTGAAAAAAATTAAAATGAGAATACAGTAACAGAATCTGTAAATTGGATACAGAAACAGAAACAGAAACAGAAACCTGGAGTGAGATAGAATCTAGAGAAATCTCAAAGAGAGCATATACTATGAATGCTGGCATGACTTACAAACAACAGTGCAACTGTGCTATGGTCAAAATGTGCTGTAGTATTTACTATTGTGTATCCAGAAACACACAATCTAGATAGCAAACGACCGTAAAGTAGAGACACAACATTACCTAGAAGTAATAAAAAAAATCACTAAAAACAACTAAATAATTTTAGATTAAATCAAGGAAACAAAATGTATTATAAGCTAAATGACAGAAATTTAATGAGATGGTTACAAATACAAAACCTTTGTATGTGAAGAATCACCGGTAATAGTTGTAGTTGACATAGAGAGAATGGTGGTAACTATTAGGGAGCTTGCAAAAAAAATGTTCAAGCTCTTATTTTGATCTTTGGACCTCTATGGGAAGTAAAATGGAAATATCGATTGAATCTGGATAGTGTGTGAAAATTTAAGAACAAAGAGTATTTGTAACAATGAATACTAGTAAATTCAGGTCTACAAAGATGCTAGCATTTAATGTGCATGGAAAGAGGAGATTAGGAGATGGGCAATTCAAGATGCTAACAAGAACTTGTGAGACAAAGAAGCAAAGGGATATATACCAGCTCCACAAAGAAAAAGAGAGTATCATAAGAATGCTAAGAACAGCCCAAATGTTTACCAAATCACACAAGGAAATACGTGAAGATGAAGTGTAAAACTTAGAAAGAAGATGAAGGGCTGCAAAATAAAAGAGGAAAAGAGAATGAAACAAACAGTGTCAGCTAGTTTAGGATGTCCTCAAAAGAATGTCTTTTTTGACCAGTGAACAGAAGCTATTTTTGCTCCCAAAAATGTTTTTCCAATAAAAGTCCAACAAAATAAAAAAGGAAGGCTGTCATGAAAACCTGTCAGTTAGAAATGGTTATGACATAAATATATCAAGAAATAATACAGCTCCAACGACAATACTGTGATCGCAATGCAATAGCTCAAACCTCTCATGGAAATCCGAAATGTTGTAGAAGAATGGTCAAAACACCAAAAGAAAGCTGTTAATGAAGACCTCATTCAAAAGCGTAACCAGTTCAAAGATGCATGAAAGAAAAATTGAAGAAAAATATTCTCCATTATCCCATGATTAGATTTAGCAAAAGAATTAGGAGAATGCTGGCCTAAACTCGATAGGGGTTGGTGGATTAGGCATTACTAAAGAAGCGAAGTCAAAACATACTAACTTGGCTGTAAAACATTATCCATACGGTCATACTGTTGTGGGATGGCAGCACAACTGGGCTTACGTCCAAAGGAAAAGCCTTTAAAAACATTATAAAATGAAGGTATGGAATAAAGTAAAGGACACATTTAAACACGACTCAGACTTGTACACAAAAGCACAGAAACAGTTGGCACCTGAATTAGAAAAAAAGGCTAATAATGGGATAAATGAGTCCTTAAAAATATCCTGAGGGATGAACACTAAAATGAGTACAGATTGTAATGGCAAAAGTGCAGGGTATACAATTTTTGTCATTACATGATTTGACATAATAATATTTTTTGATCGTGGATGTATTCTGCATCCATTTATACACATTTATATTGTGATAACTTTTGATAAGGAAATGGCCCTTTTCATAGGGACCCAAAATGCATGCAATGCCACATAAAATTTAATTCGCTTGTAAGGAGGCTCCTTATTCCTTATGGGAAGAGAGGTCATATGCTGTCTGTTAGATGCAATGTGTGGGATAGTATTGCAGTCTTGGGCGGAGCATGCACAGGTAGGGTAGAGTTAGAGTAGATAATTGCTACATACACTTGTTGAAATGGGAATATATAGAAAATGAAAGTAACATCCAACAAGAAAATTTGGTAAGATTTGACAATTTGAATTTCTTATTTTAGATGAACTAATAATTATAAAGTTGAATATAAAATCAGGTTTAGAGATGAGAACTAAATATTTGCCAACATAAAGAATAGCTTCAGGTAGACATGTATTTGACTAGTGTGCCTCTAGATTTTTATTTTTATTTCGCATAGGAAGGTTCTTGTTTTTGAACAGAAGTAGTTAATTATTTTTTAAGAAAATAAATTTAACTTACTCTTGTACGGTATGTATTTTTATAGAATGATTAGAGTTCTATTGAGACCGTCACCCATTTTACTGAAAATGTTTTTAAGAAAACAGATTTACCTTACTCTCGTGTCCTACATTTTTTCTTTCTTTCTATAGAATAATTATGGTTTTCTTGGGGCCCTCACCCACTTTACTGAAAAATTTATTACAAGAAGGAAGGCTCCAAGTCTAAAAGACTCTTAAGGCTAAACCCTACCAAGCTTGAAGGTATACAATATCAAACACCGATACCACTCGTCTGACCAACCAAGACAATCCTGAAGAGGCAAACACAAACAAACTCAAATTACTTCCACATGATAAAGATTAGCTAACTTTGTGATTATGACCTGACATTAATTTTCTCTGAGATCTCTAAACCATCTGAGAAGAATTTGTCTTCCTCAACAGGGACAAAAAGGCACCATAGACCAATCTCCTTCAAAGTGGCTAACTCTAGCCATCCACTAAAGTAGGAGCACCAATGCTAGAAAAAGCAATGAGCAACAGAGGATCAGAAGAAGCAAGATTTCCAAAAGAAGGGAGGGTAGCATCCATGGGAGGAAGAGCAGAGTCATGAGCCACCACCAAGGCCATAGATTTAACCTTGCTTGAATCCTACGAGGAACTTTCACAGGTGAGGTATTTCCATGCTCCTTAGTGGGTGCTTTGGCTCCAGACATCTATAAAAGGTGAAACTTAGCATCAATCCACTAAGAAGCCAATCTAGATCTAGAACATTCTACCACCAAATGACCCAGACCAAAACAACAATGGCAATGAAATGCCGACTTCTCATAATCAACTTGATGGGTCCAAATGCGATCTCGCACCTAGAGACTAATTTCCACTGACAAACCTTTTGCTACCAAAATATGAACAAAAGTAGGATGGAGAGGACATCAATCTCAGAAGACATATAAATGAAAGAACTAAGAGAGTTTTACTTTTCATATCCTTCAAATTAGAATCTATTGAGAACTGGAGAGGGAGGTTGGGTAATCTGACCCCAACAGGAAGCACCCAAAAGGATTCTGAAATGGAGTTGAAAGCTGGATACCACGGCCTCATCATCAAAGCAGCCTTGCCTTAGAACCAGGGCCCTTTCTCCACAATTGACATTCTGTCTCAGGAAGATTGGCAACACAGAAACCCTGTGTATAGGGGGAAATGTCAACATCATTACATAAAAAAAGGTTTCCAGTTCATGGAAATCCAGTAATGTAAGGTACCAATGCTATGCCAAAATGGATAGAATTTACAGATTAGGCCCTTCTCCATATAACAGGCTTCTTCTGTTAGTGTTTCTTAGATCAGATTATTTAATCAATTGAACAAAAGAAATGCAACACATAAGACAATGAACACAACAAGATACCCTGGGAAAACCCTCCTCTTGAGGGAGAAAAACCCAGCAAATATATCTCTTATATATTGAAGGAATAAGAGCAGAAATCTGCTTGAACTCAGGCCCAACACAATGCCGAATTTGATACAATGAATAATAGCATCTCTCCTAGATGCAAAGATACAAATGAATATGTTTCTCCTTGAAATCGGTCTGCTGCTACAAAATGATGATCTGCTGTTCAAGTATGAACTTCTTCTAGGTATGCGAATCCAAGTATGAGCTTCTTCTATGACTGCGAATTCTGCTCTGCCAAAATAGCGAACTTCTTTTGTATTCGAATGTATGTTAACATCAAAAGGTAACCTTGTATATATACCTTCTTGGCGCCTCTTCATATAGGTCGGCCTTTTGATAAATATTTTAATAACAAGTAAAGTCGGCCAGAATAAGTACATTGTATAACTTAAATATAAGGTCGGCCCATGTACTAGTGAAGACCGACGCTGCATTAACATCAACACTCCCTCTCAGCTAGGGATGAACTTCCATCTGCACAAGACACATTATGTTAGAATGAAAACAAAATAAAATATCACCTCAACGTGATATTAACCATTATGGCTACTCCCATAGATGGTAAAAACTCATCACGGATTCTCTCACGTGATGTTGTCATGGAGTCACACACATGACATCCACCATAGCTTCTCCCAGAGGGTGGAAACAAGGGCTTTCACCTCAACTCTCTCTCATCAGAGAATTGCATTATCAAGGACTTACACCTCAACTCTCTCTCAGCAGAGAATTGTATTAACAAGGGCTTGCACCTCAACTCTCACTCAGCAGAGAGTTGCATTCTCAACAAGGATCACTGATTACTGAGACTCTTTCTCAGTCAAGGCTGCATTCTCCACCATACCAAGTTTCTCTCGGAAGTATACAAACTTCATCCTGGCGAGAGGCTTGGTGAGAATGTCTGCCGTTTGCTCTTCAGTGCTGATATACCTCAACTGTATAGCTTTCCTTTGCACCATATCTCTAATATAGTGGTACTTGATCTCAACATGTTTTGTTCTGTCATGAAACACAGGATTGACAGAAAGCTTCACACAGCTTTGATTATCACAGTGTATGATAGTAGGCTCCATTGATTGACCAAACAATCCTACAAGGAGCTTACGAAGCCACACTGCCTCACGAGCTGCCACACAAGCTGCAATATACTCTGCTTCAGTTGTACTCAAGGCCACTAAAGACTGTTTCCTGCTACACCAGGAGATCATAGCAGTCCCCAAACTGAAGCAACAACCAGAAGTACTCTTCCGATCTGAGACACATCCTGCCCAATCAGAATCAGTAAAACCATGCAGCTCTAAATCCACATTTGAAGAATATCTCAACCCATATCCAATTGTGCCACATAAATATCTCAGGATATGTTTAGCTGCTACAAGATGTATTTGCTTTGGTTCACACATAAACTGGCTAAGTGCACTCACTGCATAGCAGATATCAGGTCTAGTGTTAACTAGATACATCAATGAACCAATCAACTGTCTATACATCGTAGAATCCACTGGTTCTGAACTAGCTGCAGCTTCTTTCAACTTATCTAAATTAGACTCCATGGGTGTAGACATAGGTTTGCAGTCAAGCATACCAAACCTTTTGAGAATGTCAACAGTATACTTGCCTTGACTTAGAATCATCTCATTTGGCTTTTGCCAAACTTCTAAGCCAAGAAAGTAATGCATAAGACCTAGATTCTTCATCTCAAACTCTGAAGCTAATTCCTTCTTGCATTTTAGTATTAGATGTTCTTCACCAGTAATGATCAAGTCATCAACATATAAAACTAAAATCAATGCTTCACCATTTACTACCTTGAAGTAGAGGTTAGAATCTGCATCATTCTTTGAGAAACCCAAACTTGAAAGGTACTGATCAATTCTTTCATACCAAGCACGAGGAGCTTGTTTAAGACCATACAAGGCCTTCTTCAACTTGCAGACATGAGATTCTTTCTCATGTACCTCAAATCCTTCTGGTTGCTCAATGTAAACCTCTTCTTCTATTATGCCATTCAGAAAAGCTGTCTTTACATCCATTTGGTGAATCTTCCATCCTCTAGATGCGGCAATAGCAATGATGGTTCTAACAGACGTGTAACGAGCCACAGGAGCAAAAGTTTCTTCATAGTCAACTCCCTCTTTTTGTGAGAACCCTCTAGCCACAAATCTAGCCTTGTGTTTCTCAATGCTCCCATCAGCTGCATGCTTGATCTTGAAGAGCCACTTAGAAGACACCACAGATTTGTCTTTGGGTCTAGGAACTATATCCCAAACATCGTTCTTAAGTATAGACTGATACTCCTCAATCATGGCATCTTTCCATACTTGTTGACTAGAAGCTTCTTCAACATTTGAAGGCTCTGACTCAATAATCTGACTCATCAAGGCAACATAGCTAGAGAACTTGTGAGGTCTCTTGCTTTCTCTGAAGGTTCCTCTTGGAGCTACAAACCTTTCTGCTTCCTGCATTGTCCTGCGAGCCCAAAGAGGTCTTTTCTTTCCAATCACAATGTCTAGAGGCCCATCAGTAGGATCCAAAGGCTCAGCTGGATCAATATCTTCTTTAGGTTCTGTATCCTCCTTCAGATTCTCTGGGATATGGTCAACTTCCATATCTTGAGGAGGTTCTTCTTCATCGACCTCCATCGGAGTGCCTTTGGACTTTCTATAAGCAACATCTTCCTCAAATGTGACGTCTCTACTAATCTCAATAGACTTCTGTCCTGGAATGTAGATCCTGTAAGCTTTTGATGTCTCACTGTAGCCTACAAGAATTCCTTTCTTCCCAGAAGGTTCTAGCTTTGTTCTCTTTTCCTTTGGAATATGAACATAGACTGGACAGCCAAAGATCCTCAAATGACTAACTTCAGGCTTCACGCCTGAGAATGCTTCTTCAGGAGTTTTATTCTCTAAGATCCTGTGGGGACTCCTGTTTTGAACATAGACGGCTGTTCTTGATGCTTCAGCCCAAAAAGAGATTTGTAAGTCTTGATCATGGATCATAGCTTTCACTGCTTCCACAATAGACCTATTCTTCCTTTCAGCAATACCATTTTGTTGTGGATTATAGGGAACACTGAACTCCCTCTTAATCCCTGCTTCAATACAAAAGTCTCGAAAAGTGCCAGAAGTGTATTCTCCACCATTATCAGATCTTAATACTTTGATCTTCTTCCCAGACAGATTTTCAATCTGCGCTTTGAATTCTCTGAATCTTACTAATACTTCTTCTGATTCTTTCGATCTCAAGAAATAAATCCAAGTCTTTCTAGAGTAATCATCAATGAAAATAATATAATACAAGAAACCACTAGATGATGCAATAGACATTGGACCACACAAATCAGAATGAATGAGATCAAGAATACATTTAGATCTACTTTCACTGGAATGGAACATACCTTTTGTGTTCTTGCCTAGGGCACATCCCTTGCATGTACCTTCATGTTCTTGATCGAATTTCGGAAGACCGGTGACCATCTTCTCCATGATAGGTAGAGCACGAAAGTGAATGTGAGCCAACCTTCGATGCCAAAGTTCACACATGCTGGTACTGTTATGCACAAGTGCTTGAAGAGGACGAGTGCACAGCATGTAGAGACATTCATGTCTAACTCCAATCACTTGAGCAGATTTGAAGCTGGAGTTCTTTGCCCATATAAGAACTTTCCCTTTAGAGAAGGCAACTTGATAACCTTTGTCTTCTAATGCTGAAATTGAAACAAGGTTCCTCTTTATCCCTGGTACGAACAGTACATCATTCAATTCCAAAGAAATTCCAGAATCCAAGTGAAGAGTGGAATTTCCAAACCCTTTTACAGAATATCTAGCATCATCTCCAATAACAACTTGATCACTAGAGTTGCTTTCCATTAAGTTTGAAAGGTGACTTCTGAATCCGGTGATGTGTCTAGAAGCACCACTGTCAATCAACCAAGTGTAAGAGTCCGTAGAAACATTGCTAGACAAGGCTGAATAAAATAGATAATTACTGGAGTCCTTTTGTGGAGTGACTTCTTCAACATCTGCAGTGGCAACTTGAAGCTTAGGTCGTTGAGGGCACACCCTCGCAAAGTGACCATACTTATCACAACGAAAACATTGAATCTTGGACATGTCTCGCTTTCTTTTGAAGGTAGGAGCATCATCATTTCCATCTTCTCGATTCCTTTTGAAGAATCCTTTCTTAAAGCCTTTTCCTTTGTTTGATGAATGAGAGGTAAGAACTTGTAATTCTTCATTCTTAGAGCTTTGACCAATCCCCCTTGCTGTTAGTCTTGACTCTTCTTGAATGCAATCAATCCTCAATCGATCAAACTTAGGAAGTTCGGATCTTGCACTGATTCCTTGGATGAATGCCTCCCATGAAAGCGGAAGACCATTGAGAGCAAGCATAGTCAGTTCTTTATCATCAATCATGTGACCAATAGTGGAGAGCTGATCTTTTATCTCTGAAATCCTCATGAAGTATGTAATAACAGATTCTCCTTTCTCCATTTTCACATGATGAAGTTGTTGCTTCAGAGCAAGGGCACGACTGGTGTTGTTGATTTCGTACATCTCTTCCAAGGTTGTAAACATCTCTCTTGCTGTATCCAACTTGAAGATAATTGGTACAATATGATCTTTGACGGAATCAACCAATGCTTTCTTTGCCCTAGTGTCTTTCTTCCTCCATTGCAGCTTCTCTTCTTCCCCCTCAGGTTCGGGAACTTTTGTTTTCACAAACTCAGCCAAATCATTCTCTTCCAAGGTTAGCATGAACCTGAATCTCCATGATATGTAGTTCGAGATCCCTTCGAGTCTATCCTCGATTTTCAGACCGTTCACCATCTTGAGAAATTTGGAAGATAGACTGAAAAAGAATAAGTGTTGCGAACTAAATCTGATCACGATCTTTTTCACACCCGCTCTGATACCATGTTAGTGTTTCTTAGATCAGATTATTTAATCAATTGAACAAAAGAAATGCAACACATAAGACAATGAACACAACAAGATACCCTGGGAAAACCCTCCTCTTGAGGGAGAAAAACCCAGCAAATATATCTCTTATATATTGAAGGAATAAGAGCAGAAATCTGCTTGAACTCAGGCCCAACACAATGCCGAATTTGATACAATGAATAATAGCATCTCTCCTAGATGCAAAGATACAAATGAATATGTTTCTCCTTGAAATCGGTCTGCTGCTACAAAATGATGATCTGCTGTTCAAGTATGAACTTCTTCTAGGTATGCGAATCCAAGTATGAGCTTCTTCTATGACTGCGAATTCTGCTCTGCCAAAATAGCGAACTTCTTTTTGTATTCGAATGTATGTTAACATCAAAAGGTAACCTTGTATATATACCTTCTTGGCGCCTCTTCATATAGGTCGGCCTTTTGATAAATATTTTAATAACAAGTAAAGTCGGCCAGAATAAGTACATTGTATAACTTAAATATAAGGTCGGCCCATGTACTAGTGAAGACCGACGCTGCATTAACATCAACATCTTCAGCCAAAACTTTTGACCCTAAAATGGTTAGGAGAGATTGCTCAGATTAGAGAACCAGAGGCACAGCCTAAACAGACTTTAAATTTTTCTGTGGCAGAGAAAGGAGTCCAAACAACCCCTGAAGCAATATGCTTAGATCCCCTGCGGAAAACCTTACAGCCTTGGGGCAAGAGGAGATATTTGGATCAAAGCCAGAGGACAGGGGTTCCAAAGATTCTAGAATCCCAAGCGTGGCAGGAGCAGTGGCCACACAAGTATCCACCTCAAACATAGAAACAGGGCCAACAATAAACGGAAGCCATCACACTTCTTGCTGAAATATTTGTTGTTATCACTCTTGTATTTTATGTTATAGTTATTGATATCCAATTTAGTGACATTCCAATTGACAAAACTTTATAGAGTTGAAGGAAAAACGGGCTTCATCTTCTTTGGTTATTACTTATTAGGACAGTCTGTTATAAGTTGCTCATTTCCTTGAAGCTGTATCAATTCTAATCCACATTTATACTTGGACAAGCTGCCATATTCATTTCATAGGCGATAAGATGGTGAATCATGATACAGTTTATTCCTATTTTCTGTCTCCATTTAATGATAGTGACAAAGTTGCAATGTTTTGATTGTTGGGCAACTATGATGGCCACTATAATGAATGTGACTATGATCGCAGCAAAAATATCTAAGGGGTTGTGTTTTCGACAGTGTAATATACACGAAATCTTATATTACTTTAGGAGTAAGGAAATCTCGTATATAATAGTTTACCCAATTTACATGGATGAATTTTTGATGAGAGGCTTTCTAAACCTCTAAATTGATGGGATCTATGCTTATTATTGTCCATAGACTCAAAATAACCAAGGACAAAACCTGAAGGCCAGGCTTTCTTTTTGGAGTGTTATTGAGCATGTGAATTGAATTTGGTAGGATTGGGAAGGATGCTTGCCATTAAATCTTCTGCCATATTACAATATGAACTTGTGATTTATGTATAGTAGTATTTTGAAAATAAAATTCTGAATTTTATTTTATTTTATGTAGAGTGTTTTACAATCCTGTTTTAATGAGGTGATCATCCTGAATGCCTAAGTCACAAGGTTCGAATTCAAGTTCGAGTTCGGCAACATTGAAATTCGAATGAAGTTCAGCAAGGAAAAAATTCAAAAAAAACAAATTAGGGTATGTGAGTTAAATAAATAAGAAGACGGCTATTTTATATGTAAATGATTCATCCGAAATTTTGGGTACGGGGACTGATACGTTGTCTATGTTCCCAAAATGGAGAATCCCGGCAACTATAATTAATATAGTACCATTTTATATAAAAAAATTTGCAAACCCTAGAAATCGCTTTAAAAATCCCTAAAAAGCAGTTTTCAATAATATATTTTAATGAAAACAAACATCGCTTTTTCCACACAAAGAAATTCGGAGAATTTCAAATTAATATTTCATAATCGATAAAATTCGAACTCCATGCATAAAGTTCGCCAAAACTTGTGACATAGCTGAATGCCATGAAAAGCATTAAATTTGATTCTTAAGTGTATTTCAGCAATTCAACTATAGATGTGAGGTGTTTGTGTTGATAGACGGTAGAAGTTTGGGGTGAATTTACCAAGGCATTTTGTTCAACTTTACTGCTCACGAGTTTTTATTATATTGCAGTTTGATTTTGTCTTGCCCTTGTAGGTAAGGGATCTCGTACTAGATAGGTTGTGGCTCATTGATACGCCTTAGCAAGGATTCCTCTAATGCACTGTGGGGTGTTCCTTCCTTGATTCTTGTACAGAGCTAATTATTGATCTAATAAATATCATTCATAGTTTTTTAAGATGTATATTCCATTGTATGAAAACCCATGTTGTGTACCTCAATGTGCCTGCCTTGTTTAATATAAGTTCTTGCGTGTCTTTTCATATTTCAGCCCGAGAGTTGGTTTTTGCTGCATGGAAAGAACTAAGAAATTTAAGCTTCTGTTTATGTAGCAGTAGGTTACAGATGTTGGATGGTATATAATTGAATAAGAGGATGTTGTCCTAATTCTTGGCAGCATGCATTGGGAGCATGGTTGCTGTAAATATGGACAGATAGTAAGAGTCTATAATGGACTGCGGTGAGATTTAGGTGGGTACAAGGAAAAACATCTTGTACCCATAAAGGACCTCCGTACATATTTTCTGAAAACAAAATGTTATATTAAGTAAAATCAGTTGAATAACTTTCTTTTATAATGCGAGATGATTTTGTCCTAATTCTTGGCAGCATGCATTGGGAGCATGGTTGCTGTAAATATGGACAGATAGTAAGAGTCTATAATGGACTGCGGTGAGATTTAGGTGGGTACAAGTAAAAACATCTTGTAACCATAAAGGACCGCCGTACATATTTTCTGTAAACAAAATGTTATATTAAAGAAAATCAGTTGAATAACTTTCTTTTATAATGTGAGATGATTTTGTCCTAATTCTTTGCAGAATACACTGGAAGCATACTTGCTGTAAATATGGACAGACATGAAAAATTCTATAACGGGCTGCGGTGACATTTGGGTGATACAAGTAAAAACATCTTGTGCCCATAAAAGTACGAACTTACAAATTTCCTGCAAACAAAATATTCTATAAAGTGAAGTCAGTTGAACAACTTGCCTTGTATAAGTGAGATATGTTCTAATTACTGGCAGCATACAGTGGGAGCATGTTTGGTGTAAGTATGGACTGCGGTGAAATTTAGATGGAGTGGAAGTGAAAATATTCTGTACCAATAAGAATCTCCATACATATCTCCTATTAACAAAACATATTTTTAAGGGAAATCTGTTGAATACCCTTTTTAGGTTGATGGCGCATGTTCGTCTTTTTTAGATGAGATGGCCATTACACTTTATAATCATTAGATGTTTCTGAAGAAGTGTCTCTGAAGCCTTTTTCTTTACCTGAGAACTAATTGTGTAATACGGTGCTTTCCATGGCAAGAGGTTAATCTGCTAGGGAGCATGCTTTGTATAAATACAAATGGATCATCATTAGATGTTTTTGAAGAAGTGTCTCTGAAGCCTTTTTCTTTACCTGAGAACTAATTGTGTAATACGGTGCTTTCCATGGCAAGAGGTTAATCTGCTAGGGAGCATACTTTGTATAAATACAAATGGATCAAAGAGTATCTATTGGGCCTTGATGACCTTTTAGATTGCTAGAAATAAAATAAAAACGTCATATATCTGTAAAGGATCTCCATTTACATTTTCGTTCAACAGACATATATATCAATTAAATAACTCACTTTGGTTTGTTCATTGTTATGCTCTTCGGTATTACAATAGATTGGTTGGCTATTAGATTGCATATGATTTACTAGTTTTTGAAGCTTAGAGATGTTATGTCCCTAAACCTAAAAAAATCACAATCATTGTATAAGGAGGTTATTGTCACAGTTCTTGGCATGGCAAGTTGTGTTGAAAGTAGTTTTGTTGTAAATATGGACAGAGATTAAGTCGTGAACGAACCTTTGAAATTTGAAATTTATTTTATGAAATAAGTAGCCAATTTCAAATTTAAGTTGTGCCAAATTTGAATTGAATGGATCCTTTGCATGATGATGATTAGCGTGATCAAGCTAGCTGTCTCTAAACTAATCCTTAATTACCTATATTTTTTGGATAATTATTCTGAAATAAATATGACTAGAGTTGCTTCATGATTAGTAGAAACAAAAAAAACTATAGATTCTTAGGAGAGCCATACTTGTTTTAACATGTACAAGCAAAAGCTAAATTTTAAAAATTTAGCTACTTTAGCTCAATAACGAATTAAGTGGTAAATCTTTATTATCACATTAAACTAAAATGTAGGCATGTAGTTGATTATAAACTATAGAAGAGCCAAAAGATGTTTGAAAAGCGTGAGGGTTATAAACCCCCAAAATTTAACTTATCCCTTAAGTTTCATAAGAGGAAAAAACCACAAGACTTGCAAACCCACACCTAGATAAACATAAAGATGTTTGCTTACTATACATAAAACTTGAGTGTAAGTTAATTGAAATAACACATTCCACAAGAGAATAACAAGTTCAAGTCCTTGCTACTTGTATTTCTTCTAGCCAGGTTTGTCAAGAGTTTGGTTAGTGTTGTATTGTCCTAGCCAGGTTTGTTAGGAGTTTGGTTAGTGTTGTATTTGTTCTAGCTAGGTTTGTTAGGAGGTGATCTTGGTGTGTATGATTGTTGTCTTCCTTGAGAGAAGGTGCCATAGGCTTACACCAAAAGGAATTTATCGTTTAGGGCATTGGCTAATATTTAGGGTTGTGTCGTTGGTTTGTGTGTATTGTTGTTGATTTTTCTTAATTTGTTCTAGTTAGGTTTGTGAGAAGTTTGGTTAGTGTTGTATTTGTTCTAGCTAGGTTTGTTAGGGGTTTGGTTAGTGTTGTATTTGTTCTATCTAGGTTGGTGAGAGGTTTGGTTAGTGTTGTATTTGTTCTATCTAGGTTGGTGAGGGGTTTGGTTAGTGTTGTATTTGTTCTAGCTAGGTTTGTCAGGGGTTTGGTTAGTGTTGTATTTGTTTTGATTTTTGTCTTCGACAATTAGGTGTCTTATGGTGATCTTGGTGTGTATGATTGTTGTCTTCGTTAATTAGGTGTCTTATGGTGATCTTGGTGTGTATGATTGTTGTCTTCTTTAATTAAGTGTCTTATGGTGATCTTGGTGTGTGTGATTATTGTCTTCCTTGAGAGAAGGTGCCATAGGCTTACACCAAAAGGAATTTATCGTTTAGGGCATTGGCTAATATTCAGGGTTGTGTGGCTGGTTTGTGTGTATTGTTGTTGATTTTTCTTAATTTCTTCATGGAATATTTGAATGCTATAGTGCATGTATTTTGTAACATCCCGCTACGAACCCCCGAGAGTTAAGAGCCAAAAGGGACAAGATAATTTTTTTTTTTAAAACAAAAGGAATAACAACACATAAATTAGTTGCTAAATTGATACACTGACAAGAAAAACATGGCCAAGTACGATCAAAGGTTCATTGGAGCTTTCTACTCCGAAACCCAGATGTTCCGAAGCTCATTGCTTCAAAACTTGTTGCTGCCCTCAAGTCAACAAACAATGGGCGTCGGTGTTCCGGAACCTGTTTCTGCCCACTAGACAACAAACAGAGCACGTCGGTGCTTCGAAACTTGCAGTTTCGAAGCTCTCCTAGCTCCAGAACCTGTTGTTGCTACACTAAAAACAACAAAAGGCACCGATGCTCCGGAACCTGGGCAAATTGCCAAAAAGGAGAAACACAAAACTAAGGATCTAACTTAAACATGAAAATTAATGAAATAAAAGAACTTAAGGATGATCATAGAACATTCGAGTCCGATACCAACATCGGGACCTGTAAACAAACATAGAACATCACATATCTTCTCATTAATTTTATGATTACTTTCTCTCACAAGAGAGTACAATGTGCATAAAAGAACAAGATACAACATCGGAGAAGATATAAATTCAAAGGCATGTACATGAGTATATATGATAAACAAAAAACGAGAGAGAGAGAAAGAGAACCACTCCAACCGGTACTCTAAACCTGTATGCCGGTCCCTAATGGCAGTGGCAACGCCTCCCAACCATGTGGCTCAAAAGAGTTCACCCCTTTGTGCTCGTAGATAGTCACAAGGCCCAAGCAAATGAAATCAGGGGAGGGTATGGTAAGCACAAAACTCACACCAGTCAGAGAGCAACCACAACATACACTGCATACAACCGATTATCACTACACAAAGATGCTTATCTGATGATATGACGGGTACTACTCATGACTACTACGGATCTAGGTACTAGAGTGAAATCAGATGGAGTGTCATCATGCATGCATGAAGGGATGGCACCACATAGAATCAAGTATACCTCTCATAGGGACGAGGAGACTCAATCATGCCCGAATCCACATCCCGTAGGCAGATAACTCAACACCCCGTAGACAGATGGGCCTTCTCGAGTGCATCCTTAGCCTTTACAAGCGCTCAAGGCTATGCACGATGAATCATTATCTTATTAGTGTTTTACCCCATTATTTTTATTTAGTTATCACTTGTTTACTCTACTCTGCTACTAGTTCCTTTGGCAGCCACTTGCGGGCCCCGGGCCCGTAGAGAGTCACTCCATATAACCACTCTTTTACCTAGACCTATGCTCTTCTCGTTTAACCAAACGAGGGATCCAAACAAGATGAAACAAAAGGAAAGGACACAATTTTCTGTCCAAGAAACCTTTTTACACAGCCGAGATAAAATTGCTGTAAAAACATTCAAATAGCAGCAGAAAATATATCATGAAAAAGAGGCATCGAAATTACATAAAAATGCAAAGTGCCCGGATCGAATTTTTGACCTAGACCCAGTTCATATTTTGCTTTTTCAAATCGAAAACCACCTTCAGAAAATGCCATTATGGCCATTTGGGCAAGAAAATCATGAAAAAATGAAAGCCCAAAAATTAAATTCATGAAAACCCAGTTGAGATATGGGCATGTGGACATAGAATCCACCTTCGAATCACATTTTTATCAGGTGGTTCATGAACAACAATAAAAAACGTCTAAACAGATGGCAAGAAAATCATGGAAAAATAAAAATGCTCAAATTAAAAATCTGCCAAAGACCCAATTGAGGTCTTGGCATTTCTACATAAAATCCATTCTTAAAATTCGTTTACATCAAAAGGGTAAAGAGCAGCAAGTTAAATATTAAAACAGCCATCATTCAACCCCACACCATACAAAAATGAAATGAAAGAGTTTCCCCCAATTTTGTAAATTAAAAACAATTCAAATAAGCAAAATACTAACCATTCAAGGAGCATGAGAGAATGCCGAAATTTACCAGCCACAAAAGATTAAAAAGATAATAGAGAAATACCTCAATTTTCTCCAAAATAAAAATGGTGGAATGCCAAAGGGAGAAGTCACAACCATGCTCCAAATCCGGACAACAGGAAGGAAATGGCGCGCTGGTTCCAACAGTCCACTACCCACAAAATTCTTCTCAAGAAATCTTCCCAAACTCAGCTGCCCCAAATCATGGGGTTTTCTTCTCCATGCAAGGAAAACAACAATTTGCTTCTCTCCCCAAAAGATAAAAATAAAATATCCTCCCCCAAAAACAAAACTTCATTCTCTTTTTATTTTTTCCAAAACCAAAGCAAGGATTGAAAAAAAATAAAGAATTGAATAAAATTAGTTATCAAACTCCCCCAAGGAAACAATCAATAAAGGTCACAAGATATTGAAGAACAACTGAAGAATACCTCAATGAGACATACATGACAAATCACATTTGGTAGAAGGGTGCTCCGGACGTTACTGTTAGGTAACCGGATGAAAGACAACAAAACGGAAACACTGCCCCGACAGGGTGCAGTGGGCTAAGGTAGGGGAACATTTGGCCTATGACTACCTCCAGGTAACCACCATCGGGGAATGAGAGTATGTTCAGGCCTATGAATGTAGGCGGAGTCGATACTCAGTACCTGCATCTCTCCAATTCAAACATTAAGATACATGTGCATAAATCATACATCTAAAACAACATCAATCATAAGGAAAAATGATCAAGATATCATAAGCCTCTCGGTTACGAGTGTTATGATATTGTCATTTTCTTGTTCATAAGAAAAGACAACGATATATATATAAAATGTAAGCATGTAGTCCAGCATAATAACTAATCATGTGAACATGAAATCTAGCATAAACAATAATCATGTCAACCACATAACAACATACAAACATATAAGCATGTAATCATATAATCCAGCATAACAGTCACGGAGTTACACCTCTCGGGTGTCAATACAAAATAATTAAGGGGCGAATAGTGCCATACAAAAATAAACAGTTATCGGAATCCATCAAGGAAGGAAAACAACAAGATACTAACATGGGGGTTGTTACATCCTACCCCCCTAGAACCAGGCTTACTCCTGGAAGCCTGCAAAAAGATATGGATAACGATCTCTCATCCTCGTCGCATCTTCCCAAGATGCTGAGGACTCACCATCAGGATCCCACTGGACCCTTACTTGCTCTATGTCCCGTCCCCTGAGTGTCAATCTCCGACGCTGAAGGATGCGCACGGGCTCCAAGGAAAGCTGCTCGCCCACCTCGACTTGCAAGGTAGTCCAATCGAGAACATGGGTCACATCGGGAATATACTGTCTGAGAACAGAAACATGGAAAACATCATGAATACGTGATAGACTCGGTGGCAATGCAAGACGATAGGCGACTGAACCAATCCTCTCAAGGATCTCAAAAGGTCCAACAAAACGAGGTGCCAACTTCGAGCCTTTCCCATAATGGATGGGGCTCTTCCGCGGATGAACTCTCAGAAACACACGATCCCCTACCGAGAAGTGGCGGTCCAACCTATGGGCATCGACATACTTCCTCTGTCGATCCTGAGCTGTAGCCAAATGCTCTCTGATCCGCACTACCTGCTGCTCCATATCCTGAAGCATCTTCGGACCCAAAAGAACTCGATCCTCTAAGCGATCCCAACTCAATGGAGTTCGACATGGCCTACCGTACAAGGCCTGGAAGGGAGACATACCGAGAGAATTGTGGTACACATTATTATAAGCAAACTCAACCAAGTACAAGTAGTCCTCCCAACGAGACTGTTGATCCATAATGTACATCCGGAGCATATCCTCTAAAACTTGATTAACCCGCTCCGTCTGTCCGTCAGTCTTGGGATGGTATGCAGAACTAAAATTAAGCTGAGCTCCCAAAGCAAGCTGAAGGGAAGTCCACAAGGCTGAAGTGAACACTGTATCATGGTCGGAAATGATCCTACGAGGAATACCATGGAGACGCACAATATCCTCCATAAACACTCGAGCAACAGATGCTGCAGTGTACGACGATCTCATGGGTGAGAAGTGTGTCACCTTGGACAATTTGTCCACTATAACCATAATAGCATCATGACGACGCAAAGACATAGGCAACCCCACTATAAAATCCAGAGATATCGTATCCCACTTCCATCCGGGAATGGAATGAGGTTGCAACAGTCCTGCTGGGTGTTGATGTTTTGCCTTCACCTGCTGGCACTCAAGACACTGAGCCACAAAATCAGCAATATCTCGCCGCAAACCTGCCCAATGATACAATTGTTGAAGATCGACATGCATCTTCGTGACACCCGGATGAGCTAAATAGGGTGCACGATGGGCCTCTGACAAAACCAGGGAACAATGATCACCAGAGTCCGAAACATAAATGCGACCAAGATGCCGCAAAAGTCCATCAGACTCGAGAGAGAAACCTGCAAACCTTCCCTCAAGGACTCTCCCAGACTCAATTTATGCGTTCACCTCTTGATACCAAGTATCACTAGGGAGTGACTCCAAAGTACGGCTCCGCAAATCCACTCCAAGGGACAAAACCGAGATCTCATGTCTCCTCCTACTCAAGGCATCCGCAACCACATTTTCCTTGCCTTGGATATAGCGAACCTCAAAGTCATACTCACAGAGGAACTCCATCCAACGACGTTGCCGAGCATTCAGATTAGGCTGAGTGAAGATATACTGCAAACTACGATGATCACTATGTAACTCAAATCGATGTCCCAAGAGGAAATGTCTCCAACGCACGAGTGCATGGACGACAATCGCTAACTCCAAATCATGGGTGGGGTAGTTCAACTCATGGTCCTTGAGCTTACGAGACTCATATGCAATCACTCGACCCTCCTGCATAAGAATTGCCCCCACACCCTCCAACGAGGCATAGGTGCACACTACAAAGTCTCATGTAGGATCTGGAACTATCAGGATAGGTGCACTAGTCAACTGCTCCTTAAGAGCTTGAAAAGTTGACTCACACCGATTTGACCACACAAAATCCTTCCTTTTTCTCTGAAGAGAAGTGATGGATGGGCTACCTGAGAGAAATCTTTCACAAATCGACGATAGTAACCTGCCAATCCCATGAAACTGCGAACCTCAACCACATTCGTTGGTGCTGGCCAATCCATAATGGCCTGAATCTTAGAAGGATCCACTGCGATACCCTCTCCTGAGATGATATGGCCCAAGTATCTCACCTCAGTCTGGAAGAACTCACACTTGGCCAAATTTCCAAACAATTGATTATCTCGCAAGCACTGCAACACTTGTCGCAAATGGCCTTCATGCTCCTCCATAGTCCTTGAATAAATCAAAATATCATCAATGAACACGAGAACAAATCGGTCAAGATAGGTGCGAAACACCCCATTCATCAAACTCATGAAAATTGATGGAGCATTGGTCAACCCGAAAGGGACAATCGTGAATTCATAATACTCATAGCGTGTACGAAATGTCGTCCGATGAATGTCTGCCTCATAAATGCGAAGTTGATGGTATCCTGACTTTAGATCTATCTTGGAGAACACCTTGGCTCCCCTCATCTGATCAAACAAATCATCTATCTGGGGCAACGGGTAACGGTTCTTCACCATCACCTTGTTCAACTGGCAATAATCAATGCACAAGCGAAGAGATCCATCCTTCTTCTTCACGAAGATAACAGGTGCTCCCCAAGGGGATACACTAGGACGAATGAAACCCTTCTCCAGTAACTCCTCTAACTGCAACCGCAATTCACTCAACTCCTGAGTAGACATACGATATGGTGCCCGAGGGATAGGCTCTGCTCCAGGAATGAGATCAATACAAAAGTCTATGTCGTGCTTAGGTGGCATACCTGGAATAACACTCGGAAATACATCTACAAACTCCTGAAGAAGAGGATGGTCATCAAGAGATACCTCCTGAATCCCACCCTCAACAAGATCACTAACAAAGATAGCGAACATTTGACAACCTTGCCGCATGGCACGCTTCAGCTGCATTGCTGAAATCACATGAAGAGAAATGGGTCTCTGGACCCCAACTAACTCAACACGCTCTCTAGCATCGTCTACACACTAGACCGACTTACGTCGGCAATCTATACTGGCTTGGTGTGCCTCCAACCAATCCATGCCTAAGACAATCCCATAGGATCCCAAAGGCAACACACGAAGATCCACTATGGTGGTGAAGGTGCCCAAATCCAACACACACCCATGAACACGGGAATCTACAACCACCTTGGCTCCAATAGCCAACTCAACCTGCCAACCAACATCTTGCCTTGCCACCCCGAGTCCACAACGCTCTACGAGAGAAGGAGAAATAAAAGAATCTGAAGCTCCTGAATCAAACAAAATAGATGTGGTAATCCCACATAACGCACCTGAATACTCGACCACGGTGCCCTGGTGCTCAGCCTGACGGTTATCCACCTCCGCAAAAACTCTATGAGATCTACCAGCATCACCTACCGTAGGCTCTGAAGTAGCCTGTCTCTGACTACCTCCAGCCACTGACCTTTGAGGCAACTGAACGACTATATGACCATGCTGCCCGCAAGCAAAACAACCACCCCTACCAGCACCTCGACCCAAAAATGGTGCACGCATCTACTGGGGTCCACCACCCCCAAAACTCTGATGTGCGCTCTGAGAACTCTGTACTGGGCCACTCTGTTGCCTACTCCAGGAACGATGGCGCTAACGATCTCTAGAAAATGGAGTGTCAGGGCTCTGCCCACTCTGCTGAGACTGAGAAGACCTATGCCTTTGCCGCTGACCATGTCTAGAAGGTGTAGACTGAGATCTAGACGGTACAGCTCCCTGAGACTGTGTACCCCGAGCAACTGATCCTGAAGGAGGGGCACTACCAACTTGGACCCCTGCCTGACCACCAAAGCCTCTAGCTAGATTCTCCTCTATCAACCTCGCCTTCTCCACGACGATCTCTAAGGTCTTCGACTCAAACACGCGGACACCACCACTGATACGGGCATTCAAGCGCCTTATGAAATGCTGCACTAACATCGGCTCATCATCAGAAATGTTGGCATACTGCTTAAGCTCAAAGAAGCGGTGCTCATACTGATCTACCGTCATAGTCAACTGACAAAGCTCATGGAACTCATCAACACGTCTCTGCTGGTAGTAGTCTAAAAGAAATCGTGCACGAAACCTCTCTAAGAATAGCCCCCAAGAGACGGAAGCAATGTCTAGGTGCAGCTTCTACTCCTCAACTCTCCACCATGTAGACGCAAAGCCCCTAAGATGCATGATGGTGAATCGAGCTCTAGTATTGCTACCATAGGTATGCATAGCAAAGCATCGATCAAGATTGATCAACCAAGTCTCTGCCTCGGTACCAGTTTCAGACCCATTAAAAGTAGGGGGATGGGCTCTAAGGAGATCCTTCATGTGTCCTGCAACAATACTGTCTCCATCCACCCTATCTCTCTCAACATCAACTCTCGAATGACCCGGACTGTGGGAACGCTCACGCTCAACTCTAACATTCTGACCAATCTGACGAGAAGGGTGTGACTCCTCACGAGATTCCTCCTGACGAGGTCCTAATCGATCTATAATCTGTTGTAGAAGAGCTACAACCTGAGCACCCCCAAGCCCTTCGTCTTGATTCTCAGCACGATGTTCCTCCTGATTTTCACCCTAATTACCCTGATTGGCATTATGCCGAGTGCTACGATGAAGAATAGTGGCTCTACCTCTAACTCTGCCTCTGGCTCTACCCCTAGGAGGCATCCTATAGAAAACAAGGATCACATTAGAATAGATCATCACAAGGATGACCCATTCACCATACTACAACATGGAAGCATAACCACAAGATTATAAAGCAACATAACAAGCTCACATCACACACGCCAAACACAATATAGCATAGTAGGCTCAAGTACGCCAAAGCTCCCAGTGTGTGAACATGGGCTTTGATACCAGATGTAACATCCCGCTACGAACCCCCGGGAGTTAAAAGCCAAAAGGGACAAGATAATTTTTTTTTTAAAAACAAAAGGAATAACAACACATAAATTAGTTGCTAAATTGATACACTGACAAGAAAAACATGGCCAAGTACGACCAAAGGTTCATTGGAGCTTTCTACTTCGAAACCTTGATGTTCCGAAGCTCACTGCTCTAAAACCTGTTGCTGCCCTCAAGTCAACAAACAGTGGGCACCGGTGCTCTGAAACCTGTTTCTGCCCACTGGACAACAAACAAAGAGCGCCGGTGCTCCAAAACTTGCAGTTCCGAAGCTCCTTGCTCCGGAACCTGTTTTTGCCCACTGGACAGCAAACAGAGCGCGATGGTGCTCTGAAACCTGTTGCTGCTACACTAAAAACAACAACAAAAGACACCAGTGTTCCAGAACCTGGGCAGATTGCCAAAAAGGAGAAACACACAACTAAGGATCTAACTTAAACATGAAAATTAATGAAATAAAAGAACTTAAGGATGATCATAGAACATTCGAGTCCGATACCAACATCAGGACTCGTAAACAAACATAGAACATCACATATCTTCTCATTAATTTTATGATTACTTTCTCTCACAAGAGAGTACAATGTGCATAAAAGAACAAGATACAACATCGGAGAATATATAAACTCAAAGGCATGTACATGAGTATATATGATAAACAAAAAACGAGAGAGAGAAAGAGAACCACTCCAACCGGTACTCCAAACCTGTACGCCGATCCCCAATGGCGGTGGCAACGCCTACCAACCATGTGGCTCAAAAGAGTCCACCACTCCGTGCTCGGAGATAGTCACAAGGCCCAAGCAAATGAAATCAAGGGAGGGTATAGTAAGCACAAAACTCACACCATTCAAAGAGCAACCACAACATACAATGTATACAACCGATTATCACAACACATAGATGCTTATCTGATGACCTGATGGGTACTACTCATGACTACTACGGATCTAGGTACTAGAGGGAAATCAGATGGAGTGTCATCATGCGTGCACGAAGGGATGGCACCACACGGAATCAAGTATACCTCTCATAGGGACGAGGAGACTCAATCATGCCCGAATCCACGTCTCGTAGGCGGATAACTCAACACCCCGCAGACGGATGGGCCTTCTCGAGTGCATCCTTAGCCTTTACAAGCGCTCAAGGCCATGCACGAGGAATCATTATCTTATTAGTGTTTTACCCCATTATTTTTATTTAGTTATCACTTGTTTACTCTACTCTGCTACTAGTTCCCCTGGCAGCCACTTGCGGGCCCTAGGCCCGTAGAGAGTCACTCCATATGACCACTCTTTTACCTAGACCTATGCTCTTATCGTTTAACCAAATGAGGGATCCAAACAAGATGAAACAAAAGGAAAGGACACAATTTTCTGTCCAAGAAACTTTTTTACACAGTCGAGATAAAATTGCTGTAAAAACACTCAAATAGCAGCAGAAAATATATAATGAAAAAGAGGCATCGAAATTACATAAAAATGCAAAGTGCCTAGATCGAATTTCTGACCTAGACCCAGTTCATATTTTACTGTTTCAAATCGAAAACCACCTTCAAATTTTTTATTTTAACCCAGAAAAGAGGTGTTGTTCAGAAAACGCCATTATGGCCATTTGGGCAAGAAAATCATGAAAAAATGAAAGTGCCCAGAAATTAAATTCATGAAAACCCAGTTGAGATATGGGCATGTGGACATAGAATCCACCTTCGAATCACATTTTTATCAGGTGGTTCATGAACAACAATAAAAAATGTCTAAACAAATGGCAAGAAAATCATGGAAAAATAAAAATGCTCAAATTAAAAATCTGCCAAAGACTCAGTTGAGGTCTTGGCATTTCTACATAAAATCCATTCTTAAAATTCGTTTACATCAAGAGGGTAAAGAGCAGCAAGTAAATTTTAAAACAACCATCATTCAACCCCACACCATACAAAAAATGAAATGAAAGAGTTTCCCCCAATTTTGTAAATTAAAAACTATTCAAATCAGCAAAATACTAACCATTCAAGGAGCATGAGAGAATGCCGAAATTTACCAGCCACAAAAGATTAAAAAGATAATAGAGAAATACCTCAATTTTCTCCAAAATAAAAATGGTGGAATGCCAAAGGGAGAAGTCACAACAAGACTCCAAATCCGGACAGTAGGAAGGAAATGGTGCGCTGGTTCCAACAATCCACTACCCACAAAATTCTTCTCAAGAAATCTTTCCAAACTCAACTGCCTCAAATCATGGAGTTTTCTTCTCCATGCAAGGAAAACAACAATTTGCTTCTCTCCCCAAAAGATAAAAATAAAATATCCTCCCCCAAAACAAAACTTCATTCTCTTTTTATCTTTTCCAAAACCAAAGCAAGGATGGAAAAAAAATAAAGAATTGAATAAAATTAGTTATCAAACACCCCCAAGGAAACAATCAATAAAGGTCACAAGATATTAAAGAACAACTAAAGAATACCTCAATGAGACATACATGACAAATCACATTTGGTAGAAGGGTGCTCTGGAGGTTACTGTTAGGTAACTGGATGAAAGACAACAAAATGGAAACACTGCCCCGACAGGGTGCAGTGGGCTAAGGTAGGGGAACATTTGGCCTGTGACTACCTCCAGTTAACCACCATCGGGGAATGAGAGTACGTTCAGGCCTATAAATGTAGGCAGAGTCGATACTCAGTACCTGCATCACTCCAATTCAAACATTAAGGTACATGTGCATAAATCATACATCTAAAGCAACATCAATCATAAGGAAAAATGATCAAGATATCATAAGCCTCTCGGTTACGAGTGTTATGATATTGTCATTTTCTTGTCCATAAGCAAAGACAACGATATATATATAAAATGTAAACATGTAGTCTAGCATAATAACTAATCATGTGAACATGAAATCCAACATAAACAATAATCATGTCAACCACATAACAACATACAAACATATAAGCATGAAATCATATAATCTAGCATAACAGTCACGGAGTTACACCTCTCGGGTGTCAATACAAAATAATTAAGGGGCGAATAGTGCCATACAAAAATAAACAGTTATCAGAATCCATCAAGGAAGGAAAACAACAAGATACTAACATGGGGGTTGTTACATATTTAATGAGGGAGGAAATGGGGAAAGGGTGGAAATAAAAAAACATAGATAGATTATATTGATCAACCAAATTATTATGATATGCGTGGTGGCCACTAGCATAATCATTATGATATACCTTTGTTAGTGTTGTATTTGTTCTAGCTAGGTTTGTGAGAAGTTTGGTCAGTGTTGTATTTGAAAATTAGGAGGTATTTGTGAACCTTTGAGAGCATATAAGTTAAAGGTTACAAAATGAACTTGGAATCTTGGTCCACTTATAGTCTATAAAAGGGACAAATCATAGAAAAACATTTTTCTAACGGAGGCAAAAGACAAAACAATGTGTCAGTTTGGTGAGATGTTAAGACATGTAGGGGACTATGCTATTAACAACATGTTGAGCCATCATGGGTGTGTCATGATAATTCTTACCATGGTATTTTGGGATCTTGTTTAGGTCCATTATACTTTTTGGTGTTCTTTGAGCCTCATTTAGTCTAAATATTAAAGCTTGAGATGGAGGCATGATGCATTGTTGTTTGCAAGGTAATCTACTAGTTTTCCTCTGAAGGAGAAGGTGTCGACCTCCATAATAAGGTTTTGCACTTGATATTATATTTTTGCTGGGGAGGTTTGTTGCTTTATTTTTTTCAAAGGAGTTTCCCAAGAGTATATATGTGTCTCCTCTTTTATCTATGCATCTATTCTTCTTCTCTCATTTTTTATTTTGAAGTATTGATTTATGTTTTATGTATTTTCTACTTTATGAGTACTTTGTTTTGCAATTATATGAAATTTTTTGTAACAAACCTATTGATTCATTAATTGGAATATCTTTTTTTTTTTAATATATAATTGATACAATTGATACTAGATTATTTGAAATACATAGTGTAGAGGAGGAGATTCAACACTCTCAAGATGAGGTTTAAAGGGGAAAATAGTTCTCAACTACCTCAGGGATCAAAGCTTAGGTGATGGGATAAGGTAAATAAGAGGTTTATTTGTGTTTTATGCAAAGTAAAAGGATGAAAATTTCAGAGTCCGAAAGAGCAAGTTGTAGAAGTCTTCTAGACAAATTGGCAAGGTCTTGGCCAAGGACGACGACACGACACAGAGACATTACCATGACGCGTTGTAGTCTTGTACGGATAAAAAATGAGATTATCACAAAAAATCACAAAGAACCCACTAACTGTTTGATAATCGAAATGTTGGAAATATACCAAAATAATAGAATAACATAATAACAATAATGAACATAAACTAAATGAAATGGAAATGATAGAAAGTAAAAGAAGAAAGGAGATACTCACAAGAGGTCCACAAATGAAGCCTCCAACAAAACAACACCTTTGATAGTTGCACACATAAGAACGAGAAAATTGTTGGGGCTACTTAGGGGCTTGCCTCAGTCAAACATTCATTTCAGTGTTTTCACCTCCATGAACAACCAAATAGATACATAAATCAAAATATAAATAGACAAGATGGAAATGCATAGACAAGGGATGTGATAAATCCCAATATACTCAAAGACACAAGACAAATATATATTACCTGCAAGGCTTGAGGAAGCCAGAGAGAGAGAGACCTGTGAGAGCCAACAAAGTTGTAGAGAATGTTGCGAGAACTTTGAAATTGTTGTAACAAGCTGTAGAGAGTCATGCAAGCTTAAGAGATAGAAAAGCTTCCCAAGAGAGAGAAACGAAAAAATATCTAAGAGAGATCAAGAGGAGTGAAAAGTTAGATTTAAAAGAGAGAAGAGGAGGGAAAAGGAGGCTGTCGAGTCATTACGAAATGTCTTGAGCCGTTTCCATTGACCAAGATCAAGTGACAAGTGGCAAAATACTCGAAAATGATCGTTTGAATGTTAAAATATTGCGGGATGCTAGCGCAACGTGTAGACGTCTGCGTGATGTGCTAGTGTCCAAACAAATCACACTAAAAAATGACGAGAAATGAGGAAAACATAAGGTTAACACAAAACTGACACAAGAAGATAGCTATTGAAAAGGGGTTTTGAACATCTTGAGGGGAAAAGAAGTTGATGCAAGGGTTAAGATGAGCCTACACAAATACTAAGGGAGTGGACATTAAAGTGGATACAAAAGTATAGGTGAAATTGCAAGGGTATGCAATTTTCGACACTACACATAGCAACATAGTAAAATATTACAATATACCAATTTCTTTTCCATTCAAGATTCATAGAACACCAATGAGTTTCACTATAGAGTATAACATCATTCCACATCAAGAGTATGTAGCTTTTTATCAAGAATTACATTTTTTCAAGAATAAAACATTATAACATTTTTCAAACGTCATATTAGTGATGTGAAGTACAATATGCTAGAAGTAAATAATATAATGCCATGCAAAATCAAATTTAGTGTCTAATAAATCCAGTCTTCAAAATCTCAACTACAAGGAGAGCATCACTCGGGTGTTTTTCTTCAAACCATAGATGGATGGTCCTTTGCACATTTTCCATTTGGAAGTGGCTCTACCCTTCATGAGAGTAGCAGATCCAGGGAAACTCTAAGATCATTATGCCATTTAAGAACTAGTGTTGTGTGCTAAATACAAACAATCTATCATACAACTCTAGATACCTTTTAGCTATCTAGCTAAGTATGATATATATGATTGATTGTAATCATTAGACATTGTGAACTGACAATGCAAGCAGTGATTTTGTATTACTTTGGCCAAAAATTTTAAATAATAAATAAACTTGTATCACATCAATAATGTGTCATATGTTCACAAACCTCATTTTCAAACTGATTATCGACAATTTGTTTTCACAAACATTTTTTTCATACAAATATGAATAAGTTCAACTCGTATTCACAATATCATAGGATTTCTAGAATTCCTCTAATTATATTAGACTGATAAAACAATGTTACTATTTTCTATGAAATCGGTCCTCCCTTTTAAAATATTTATACCACATAATTAAATACATGAATGCATATTGTTGGTAGGGAATCAACTAGCAGCTAGAAAAGTCAAGCAAATCCTACTACAAACCTCTACAAAGAGGTTGTGGAGTTTCTAATTGAAAAGATACTCTAGAACAATAGTATAGTGTTGTAGGTTCATAAATTGTCACCTTTGACAATTTTACACTAGGTTAAACTCCCCCTTGTGTGCTTGGACTTAATTATGCTTATACATTCCTCGTTTGTAATAATTTTTGGAAAATAAGAAGTGGGGTTGGAAATAAACACTTAATAATCAATTATTATTTTTTCAAGACCCCAAAATTATTGTTTTGAGCTAGGGTGTCCACCACCCTTGTCTAATCAATTTTGGTTCAATTTTAAATATGCCAATGTTGGCATTTTAACATTTGAAAATCCAGTAATTTATTGGCTTTTGATAGTTAATTAGCGAGAAATTAAAGAATTGCATATAAATACAAGTCATTTTCACCATTTTAATTCCTAGCAATTTTTGAAAGGCAATCTAACAATTTAGTTGAGCAATTGAGCATCTTAAAATCAATCAAGGCATATTCAAGGGCGGGATTAACAACATTATTACAACACCTTAATCAGTCAAGTTCAAGCTTGCAAGGCATCCATAAGAAGGAAACAATTATGTGCAAGGAGTTATCATGATCAATCATGCCATTATTATGAAGATGTATTGAGTTATCCTCTACATGTTATCTATAATAATCTATTTTGTTTTGTGTATCAAGAAATCAAGGCATCAATCAATCAACATTTGTGACAACTTGTGGTGTGGCATCAACAAGCCCATATATAACACAACCATTTCTCCTCTTTTCACGTGTGTAGGGCAAATTCAAAAGTTTTATCAAATGACACTTATGGTAAACACAAAGCAAATTGTATCTTACCTTCCAAAAATTTTAGATCCCAAAAGCAACTTATCTAGACAGGGGCGATAGTCACCTTTATCCTGCTAGTTTAGGCTTAAATTTTGGTCACATTTTCCTCTCTGTATCTCCTTAGATTTGTAATTGTTTTGACAATTTTTGTTTTCATCTATTTGATAAATTATGTTTTTCAAATCTAGGGTTTATGTTAAATAAGCTTGTTAAAACACACACAAACTCTATCCTCCCTACAACCCAAAAAGACACAGACCTTAGGAGATTGGCTCTCTCTTGTGGTAGCAAGCTAATCATCAACTCTAGTTGATTTTGTGTCCAAATGTGAATTAAATGAAAAGAAGTTAATTCTAGTTAATCTAGTTGGATCTAGGATTACTTTTCCTACTTCACATTTTGGTGAACCCAAATTATCCTACACTTGAAATTTTTTGATCTTCAAAGTATAAATTTTAAAAATTGATTTAAAACCTAGGTTATTTGAAGATCTTCTTGTTCATTTGCTTTTGTTTCATTTTCAAAATTTAATATTTGCACTCTTTATTCATAAAACATTAAAAAATCTTAGTGAAATAAAAATTATAAAATATTTTGAATTTAATTGCATAATTTTAGATATGTTTTTCTTGTTTAGGGCTTAGATATGAGTTATTTCAAGGTGAAATCTGAATACAATCTTCGGTTTCTTTCATGTGTCGAAAGTGCATGCAAAATTTTAGTGAAAAGCATTAAAAAAAATTGCATATTATTTTCATTTCAAAAGATAAAAAAGATTGTTTTTCTACAAAAAAAAAGTCAGTTATAGCATTTCAATTTTTGAAAATTATCATTTGGATATATTGCATTGCTCTAAATTTTTTTCTTTTTTTTGCATGTGTGATCTTCACATAGAAAAACTAGGTTTTCGTGCACTTCCAAAAAATTGTTTACTCTCAGACTTGAACCTCTGTAACTTGAGACCCTCAAACACTGTCAAAAGTTTATAGATTCTAAAATTCCTAAAATTTTGCCTCTGGTCTAGGGCACCTAGCACCCTTATCTAGTCAGTTTGGACTAATTTTTTTGTGCAAATCCCTATATGTGGTTTTTGTTTAGATTCAATTCCTATTCTCTAATTATATTGTGCATTACTAGCTTGATCCATAGGATATAGCAAAAATGTTTTCCTTGAAAATTCTTGTTTTATCATAATCAATGTCTTATTGTCAAACTTTGTTAAACAATTTAAAGAAATTTTCTTACAAATATGTGAAAATGATTTTTTTTCTCCTTTTGTTATTTTCTTTGATTCTTCTCCTAATATCTCTCCTACTTGTGAGAGTATCTTGGTGCAAGAGGATGCAATCATTCATAATCATGAGTCATTTTTGGCCCTCTACCAATATCTCTCCTACTTATGAAAGTATCTTGGTGCAAGAGGATCCAATCATTGATAGTCATGATGAGTCATGAGGATCATGTTTTTTCCTCTCCCAATACCTCTTTTACCTGGGAGGATATCTTGGCGCAAGAGGATTTAATCAATGATGGTAAGATATATTGCATAGATGGAGACTAAAAATTGATATTAGATTCCCCCATCGATAAAAAATCATGAACAAGTAGTTAACACAGTTGAAATTGTAAACTCACAATTGATTATTGGACCTCCTAAACCACCTCTCAATACAAGACATCTTACAAACCAATTTCTCCAGGCCATATCCTAAACTTTGCAAAACAACTCACTCAAAATATCATGTGCACCAATATGTGTTGCAACAACCAAGTTATCTGTTAATGTAATTAAGTTTAACTTAGGTTAGATTAGTTTCTTTTGGGTGGTTTTTCCCGTGTGGGTAGTTTTCTCATGGCTTTAAAAACCTGTACACTGTGTAAATTAATCATCTCATTTTATTCACTCCTTATCTGGTGAAATGGCCTTGTGTTGCCTCTCTCTATCTTGTGAAAGACATTTTTGTTGTAATTGGTGATCTTGGGCTCCACCAACATGGTATCAGAGCCACCCAATCTGCGAATCCTTCCTGGTTGTTTTCATCTAAGTGTGAGATCACTTTTTCCAACATTTGAAATTTTTCAAAATTGCCTATTTTCGATTTTCCCGTTGAAGGGTATTTGTTGCGAATTTGTATTTGATTTCCAATGTTGAATTTTTGTTGTTGGGCGCCGCTCCTGTTCTGTGGTTGAGGCATTTGGAGATCTGGATTGAACATTTTTTTTCTGAGGGCCCGGTTTTCTCTTCAAGTGGCACGTTTCTTTACGAATCCAGAGGCAGCGTCAATTTTCTGTTTGGAGAAGGCGTCGTTCTGTGAGGTGTAAAGGCGTTTGTTCCTTCATTTCAAAGCATCTGGCTTTGCTAGAGGCATTGGAACCTTCTCCAGAAGGCACTACAACGAAGACACAAAATTCCTCTATCCCAACCGTCGATTTCAAACTTGGAAGCCACGTTTTTTTCCTCAACTTTGAAGGCCTGGTCGTGTTGACTGGATCGTTCTTTCATCGGCGCTGAGAACTGCTCATTCCCCATCAGTCAAATCTGGAACCTGTTGACTGGATCGTTCTTTCATCGGTGCTAAGAACTGCTCATTCCCCATCAGTCAAATCTGGAACTTGCGAAGGGGGCATTTTGTTTTTATTGCTAGTGGTAGTTTGTGTGCAACGAAAAGAAATTTTGGGGCTTTGAAAAATCATCGGCGTCCTTCACTGTGCATTCACAGGGGTCTCATCGGCATTAATATCTGGCATCAAATTGGCAAGTTTCATTTATCATATCAGGCTGGCACGAGCGTTGTCACACATCAACATCGACGCTTTATAGTTTCTCGTGGTTTTCTTGACCGTGGGCCATGTTTTTCGGTGGATTCCTTATTTTGCAGTCCACCGGCTTCTCCATATTCTCACAGGTTGCAAGCATTCATTATTCGCATGTTTTGATTTATTTCACCTGTAATCCACTTCATGCGTGGTTAGTTCTCTTGCCCGCGTGTCTCTTCCTCTCGAGGCGTGATTTCCACCTTGGGTGAGGGTTGCAATTCTTTTTTTGAAGAGGCATCATCTGTTTGGAGGTTCCATTCAAATCTTGCAGCGAACTTTTGAAACTTTATAAAGTTTCCCCTAAATATTTAGGGTTCAAATTGTTGTGCACCAAAGTGGAGGTGGGCCCCCTGTATTTGAAGTTGTCCTTAGGAAACATTATCCCACATTGGCAGCGGTGGATTGTTTTTTGCTATTTAAATAGCACTGCAGTGTGATAGTATGGTGTGAGTAAGACTAATAGAAGTTTGTTGTGTATTTTGTACTACATATTTTGCCTCTTCCCAAGGACGTGGGCAACCTGAATTGAGCCCTCGGGTGCTTCCAAAGTGCCTTTATAAGCTTTTTTATTTTTGCATATCTTTTGCAAATGGAGGCCAATTTTCCCAAACCACATATTAATGGAAAGGTATTTTCGTCATCTTTGCAGTGGTTGAAAAATTTATCTCATAGTTTGTTGTTTGGCAGTGCTTTTAATCTGTTGAAGTTCAATATTGGTGTTGTTTTTTTCTTTGGAGTTGCTTGATTCTCAACGCTTCTTTTTGCATTATTGCTTCTTGAAGTATTTTGGGAAGGCTTCATTTGCAGTATTTGAGAGTTTCTAATTGTTGTTGAAGGTTACTATCTTTGTATTTTTGAAGATTTGTCATAGTTGATTATGGGGTTTTCATTGCATCCTATTGTGATTATGTTGAAAAAGGGAAACTATAAACAATGGAGAGATGGTATCATAAAACATCTCAGATAGCTTCATTTGTTGCCATATTTGTATAATCTTGCTCCCCTTCCTAGTACTGATAGTAAGAAAGTTGCATGGAATTGCAAAAGGGATAATGTCCTAGGAGTTATTGCAATGCATACTGATGATGCCACTTTGGATGCTATTGATTATTTTGAGTGTCCTCATACTCTTTGGACTAAAATTTGGGAGGTACATGGAGATCTTGATACTCCGCTATTCCCAGATGATCCTGTTTCAGATTGTCATGTGCCTCTTCATTTTTCAGACAGGATACCCTATGATCATGCTACTATGCAGGAGTTTGAAGTTTTGGAATACTTTGAGTCTTCAAATGAGGATGACAAGGGTTCTTCAGATGCTCCTTCTTCTCCATCAGGGATAGTTGATGTACCTTCACCTTTGGTGATTCATTGTGCAGAGTCATTGATTGAGGCTCATATCATTCTCGTTTAGCAAGACCATTCATCTTGTGTTGATGATTCATTGAGCACGCCCGGTGATTCATCACAACCAATATCTCATTGTCTTCCTGATTGTGATTCTTATTTTTCAGACATTGGTTCATTGTTCGTGGAATCTCACATTTCATATTAGGAGGACACATTTGAGGGTATATCACACCTCTTTGATGATAGTTGTGGTACAACTGTTGTCACCCCATTTCAGTCTCTAGATATTGTTCAACATCAGTTTCCAGTGGTACCTTGTTTGTCACCTTCCATTATGATTGGGCATGTTCTTGATTGGTTCGTGGCATCATCTTCCAAGGTCTTGGCGACATATGAGCAGATTCCAGAGACATCATCATACATATTCATGCTTCTTTCTTTCAATTCCTATCTAGAATGGGAAGCATACCTGCATTTGGTTTTGTTTCTTCTGAAAGGGAGACAAGTTTTTTGTCGACATTGGATCATGTTTTGTCTTCAGAAACTTACCATTTTCGCAAGTGATTACACATTGTGGGGGGGCTATATAGTCTCTCTCTTTCCCTCTTATGGGGGGGGCATTGATTGTTGTATAAACATGATGCATGTAGTCCTTGGGGAGTGTGATTGAGTCCTCCATCCATGCATCATTTTTGTTTTCTTTTTCTCTCTTTTGGAGAGGGGTTTTTTTCCACAAGGTTTTTTGCCTTTTCTTCGATTGCGAGAGATTTGTTTTTTGCATTGTAAATGGGTACCTAACATGGTTGTGTAGTCAAGACCCATATTGCATCTTCGTTTTGCATCTTCACTCTCCCTCAGTTTGCACTTAAGGGGGGGTGCTAGTGTAATTAAGTTTAACTTAGGGTAGATGAGTTTCTCTTGGGTGGTTTTTCCCATGTGGGTAGTTTTTCCACCTAACACTTTTTCTCATGGCTTTAAAACCTTGTACATTGTGTAAATTAATCATCTCATTTTATTCACTCCTTATTTGGTGAAATGGCCTTGTGTTGCTTCTCTCTATCTCGTGAAGGAAATTTTTGTTGCAGTTGGTGATCTTGGGCTCCACCAACATTATCACATAGTTGCTCACACATATAACCCTAGAATAATAAGCAATCAAAGAAAATTCCAACCTCCATTCCATTGCCTCAACCATATCTTTCGCCCACACCTCGTCTTCCTCAACATAGTGGTAAATAGTATGATCTTTTTGAGCAACTCCGTAATACTCTAGCCAAGATATCTCTTTGGGAATTAATTCAAACTTCACCTACATACCACGTGATGCTCCAAGAGGCTTTGCAAAAGATTGATATCTCACCTTTTGCTAAACCGAATGATGTAGTAGCCTTGTTTAATTGTATGCAAATGACAAAGTTGGCTATTACATTCCCTCAACATGGATTACCTCTGGTTGAGGTCCAAAACCAGAATGAGGTTCTAAAGATATTTGTGGTCATTAATAAAACCGAGGTTAGGTGTACCCTTATTGAAAATGGATCAGGTCTTAATGTGTGTAGCTTTGATCTTCTAGATAAGCTTGGTATGGATAAAAATCTCATAAAATCTGATAATCTTTCTATTTGTGGCTTCGATAATGTTGGTAGGCAATTACTGTGGACAATTACACTAGCCAATGTTAAGGTAGGACCCATGACTTTGCCTACCTGAGTATGTGCACCAAGTTGTGACACAAAAATGGCTCTTAAAATGCCACTTTTTTATGAAATTAGAAAAGTCTAATGTTCACAAAAAAATGAAGATAGTTACACTCAAAATGTGAAGACACAACAAGAACAAGAGTTGCAATGCTCTGAATCTACTTTCTAAACTACTATTTATTTTGAAAATAATGAAGATTTAAGGGTTTGAAAAAAGGGGGGCCACCAAAAGTCTTTTTTTTTTTATATAGAAAAATAGCATAGCATTTGTTGTGGCCCTTCTAAAAAGTAAACTCTTTTTTAGAATTTCAAAAATTGCTACAGTGAGAAATTAGCTAACACCATGTAGTTTATGCTAGATTTTTTGGCTAATTTTTTTAATGAATACTATTTTACTAAGTTTTGAAGTGGACACATCCTGAAAAATAGAAATTTTAGGGTTCTCTTGCCTAAATTTTTGGAAAACTAATCAAAAATCTTTTTTTTTTCAATACGTGTGGAATGGAGTCTAGTTTCTAAAAATGTAATTTGTTTCAGAATTCGATGAACGAGTAAAAATCTATACCCAAACTAGCACATGTTGGTTTTTGAAAAAAAACAAAGAAACTAACAAAAGAAGCTAAAGATGAAAACCTTAACATAATAAAAACGTTGAAAAAATTATATGGTTATATAGCTAAGGGAGAGCCTAACGTCATCACGGTTTTTTTAAATTTGTATTGAAAAATGTGCAACCTTGATGAATAGCATGGCCAAAAATGTGTGAAATTTGGTTACCCTTTCACAAAATCACATCCTTGGCATGAAATGGACGCCAAAGGAAAAATCCAGCTCTTTGGGTTGGTATTTCCCAATGCAATCAATTTGGGGAGCACCAAATCTCCATTTGGGGAGCACCAAATCTCCATTTGGCGAGCGCCAAAACTCCATTTGGCAAGCTCGCCAAATGAAATGCATTAGTCACCAAATGTGAATGTTGAGTTTTTAGAATGTATTTTATTTAAGTGTTTATTTTTTCTTTATCTTTGTCTTTCTTTGGCGGTGGAACTATATACATGAAATAAACATTTAAATATAAGTTATCATTTATATATGGACATTTACTTTCTTATACTTTAAGTTATATTTCATGTATATAGTTTTAGGATGTTTGAGAGTGGTTTCATATATCTTGGAGTTATAATACAAATTCTAGTTTTTGGAAGATCTTATCATTTTTCAAACTTAGTCAAATTTTAGGAATTAGCATATCAAATTTCAATAATCAGGAGGTCAAATTTCAATTATCAACATTTTGTATCATCTCTCTCCCTCTCCCTCTCTCTCTCTCTCTCTCTCTTTATCTCACTCATTGTTCATCTCTTATGCTCTAGACCTCTCTCTCACTATCTCCTTCCTTGTATCTCTCTCCCTTGAGCTCAAGAACTACCTCTCTACCTGTCCATCTCTCTTGCTCTATCTCTATCTCCTTCTCTCTCTTTCTCTTTATCTCACTCATTGTTCATCTCTTATGCTCTAGACCTCTCTCTCACTATCTCCTTCCTTGTATCTCTCTCCCTTGAGCTCAAGAACTACCTCTCTACCTATCCATCTCTCTTGCTCTCTCTATCTCCTTCTCTCTCTCTCTCTCTCTCTCTCTCTCCTCTCTCTCTCTTTCTCTCTCTTTTCCTTCCACCCACCTTCGCTCTCTACTTCTCTCTACTAACACATCCCTTTATACCTCTTTCTCTCTCCCTCTCTCCCACCCCTCTCTCAATCTCTCCACCTTCCTCCTTACCTCTCTTCTCTATCGCATCTCTCTATCACCCCTCTCTCACTTCTCCCTCTATCTCTCTCTACTCTCTCTACTCTCTCTATCTCAACTCTCTCTCCCTATCTCTCTCCCTACCTATCCCTCCCTCCCTCCTATCTCTACATCTCACCTCTCTATCCCTCCTTCCCTCCCATCTCTCTCTCTCTATCTCACCTCTCTATCCCTCCCTCCCTACCTCTCCCTACCTCTCCCTCCCTCTCTCCTTCCCTCTCTACTCTCTATATCCCCCTGCCTCTCTCTACCTACCTCTCTATTTCTCTCACCTCTGTCTCCATCCCTACCTCTCCCTCCATCTCTCCTTCCCTATCTATTTCTCTCTACCTACCTATCCCTCTATACCTCTTTCTCTCTCCCTCCCTCCCTCCCACCTTCCCTCTGTCAATCTCTCCATCTTCAACCTTCTCTCTCTGCCCTCTCTACTTCAATCTATCTCAACTATCCCTCTTTACCTCTCTCTCACCCACCATCCTCTCTCTCTCTCTATCTCTCCTTGCCCTCTTTTTATCTCTCCTCACCCTCTCTCTACCTACCTCTCTCTAATTCTATCTATCTCAACTATACCTCTTTATCTCTTCCTCCCCCCCCCTCTCTCTCTTCATTCTATCCATCCACCTTCACTCTCTACTTCTCTCTATCTAACCTATCCCTCTATCCCTCTTTCTCTCTCCTTCCCTCCCTCCCTCCCCTCAATCTCTCCACCTTCCTCCTTACCACACTCTCTCTCCTCTTTTTATCTCTCCTCACCCTCTACCTACCTCTCTCTCTCTCTCTAATTCTATCTCAACTATCCCTCTTTACCTCTCCCTCCATCCCCTCTTTCTCTCCCACACTCTCTTTGTTTCTCTCTCCCTTCTCTCCCTTCCTCCCTCTCTCCCTCCCTCTCCACTTCTCTCTATCTCCCCCTCCCTCTCTCTACCTACCTCTGTATTTTTTCTCTCACCTCTCTCTCCATCCCTACCTCTCCCTCCATCTCTCCTCTCTATCTCCCCTATCCATCTCTCTACCTACCTCTCCCTCTATAACTCCCTAACACTCTCTCTACCTACCTCTCTACCTATATCTCCCCTCCCTCTCTCTTTCTACCTCTCTACCTACATCTATCTCACCTATACCTCTTTACCTCTCCCTCCCTCCCCTCTCTCTCCAACCGCTCTCTTTGTCTTCCTCTCTCTATCTCTGATGTACACCAAGATGTGATACAAAAAGGGGAGGAAGGTGGGGAGATTGAGAGAGAGGGAAGGAGGGAGGTAGAGAGGAGAGAGAGAAAGAGGGTGGAGGGAGCGAAAGAGGAGGGAGGGAGGCAGAGAGGTGAGAAAGAGAGAGTAGAGAGAGAGAGGTGAGATAGAGGGAAGGAGAGAGTGAGGGAAAAAGAGGGGAGAGAGAGGGAGAGAGTGAGAAAGAGAGAGTAGAGGGGGGAGAGAGAATGGCGAGATAGAAAGTAGAGAGGGAAGGAGAGAGTGAGGGAGAAAGGGGAGAGAGAGAAGTGATAGAGAGTAGAGGGAGAGAGAGAGAGGTGAGAAAGACGTCTAGAGCATAAGAGATAAACAATGAGTGAGCTAGGGAGAGAGATGATACAACTTGCTGATTGGTGAAATTTGACCTCCTGATTATTAAAATTTGACCAAGTTTGAAAAATTATATGATTTTCCAAAAACTAGAATTTGCATTATAACTCCAAGAGATCTGAAACCACTCGCAAACATCTTGAAACTATGTACATAAAATATAGCTTAAATTATAAGAAAGTAAATGTCTATATGTAAATGCCAACTTATACTTAAATGTTCATTTCTTGTATATAGTTTCACTGGTAGAGAAAGACAAAGAAAAAAAGAAACACTTCAACAAGATGCATTCTAAAAAATCAATATTCATATTTGGCGAGCACCAAATTTGGTGCTTTCCAAATGGGCTGCTTAGGGAAACACCAAGCCTTAGGCTTGATCATCCAATCCGTTTGGTGAGTGCCAAATTTGACGCTCACAAAATTGTCATTTTAGGTAAAAAAAAAAAGGTGACATCTTTTTTGTGTCACAGATTGGTGCACATACCCACCCTTATCTATGTCATGCCAAAATATCTTTCATACAATCTTCTCCTTGGTAGATTATGGATTCATTCTATGAAGGGAGTTCTATCTACTCTTCATTGTGAGATGAAGTATGAATATAATAACAAGATATATACGGTTAAAATGGATGCAAAAAGTCATAATTTACAAGTCGAAGCTGAGTGAAATACTTCCAACTCTCTTAGTAATTTGATTCCATCTTCAAAAGTGGAACCATAAACTTCTAATGATAATGATACTATGCACTCTTGGGTGATGGTTGGGGATTGTTAGATTTTACACCCTCATTGCATTGGGGAGTCTAAAATCTCGCCATCAAAGCCCAAAGAGTCAAATGTTGTAGCACCAATGCAATCTAATATAAATGATGATCATAGTAATGCTTCATCTTCAAACACATTTTTTGGTGACAATTGAGGTTCATTAGATTTTACACCCTTCTTTGTGGGAGAGTATAAAATCTCACAATCTCAACCTAAGGAGTCTTGTGTTTCATTTGCTCAATCTTTTTCAAATTAAAAAAATCATCCATGATGGTGATGGGGACTCTTTAGCTTTTGTTCCTCGTGTGTTGTTAATGTTTAACCTTAATAGTTCAACATTTAAAAATGATTTGCATTCTTGCAAAAGAATCGACCATTCTCATAATCATTTAGACAAGACTTCTCCATTTGAGTTGGAAAAGTGTTATGGACTTGGATTTAAAGTTATTTTTAAAAGTGGATATAATGAAAACATGAAACAAAGAGTTAAGGATCATGTGAAGTCTACACCATACCTTTCTAAAAGGGGTTTAAGTTTCCAATCTCCTCCCTCGTTTACATCTCATCCTCTATCATCTACTATATTTATAACGTCCAACGGTAAGTGAGAAAGATTTTCTTCACAAGAGAAAAAAATGTCTCCTACTCCTTATCCTTCATTGAATCAAGATAATATTTTGTCAGAGCTTTTACAATCCCACTTGATTACCCTTCCTCCTCTAACCCATAAGAAATTTTATAAAAGTAGTTTTTTTGTGTATATCATCAAGTGCATGGTCATTATACCAATGAATGGTAGCCTTGAGTAATAAAATACTACAACTTATTGATTATGGTTCTCTTCTATGTGACAAGCACCTAATCACTCTAAATAATTTTTTTTTTCCTCTATAATGTTGCTTCTCACTATATGGCATTTGTTTGCTCATTGTCATTCATGGTGGTACAATCTTGCATGCAACCATTTTTTTTTACGGTAGCAACATGATAGTATCTTGCATGTTTGTCTTTGCATTTATACTTGGGGGGAAAGGATAACTAGGTTTTGGGAAGTGTGTTCTTTTCAAGGATCCCCTCTTCCCCTTTCTTTTCCTTAAAATATCAACATGACAATTATATTGACATTTTAAGGGGGGTCATATCACCCTATCCATTTCATCTACATATTGTGAGCTTTGACTTATTGACATACCCCTTTAGTGGTGGTGTTGTTTATAGTGCTCCCTAAGGCATGGCTATTAGTTCATCACCTCTGATGTTGAGCATTGATTCATCCCTCGTGACATTAAAATTTTATGCACTCTCTGAAGTGTGACTGGAAAAATAGTCCATGGGTTTGGCATAATGCCCCTTGTTGATTCATGAACTTGAGAATTTTTACATGGAAACCTAGCATAACACAACTTGCTTGCTAGTGGATCCATGTGTTTTATGAGTAAATTGGCATAAACAATTTGCTAGCCTTGTGAAACCTATCATATTGCGTGGACGCCTAGCATAATACAACTTGCTAGCCAGTAGATTTATGTATCTTTTCACTTTAGCATTTTCGATGTGTATGTTGTACATTTGAGATATGACACTTGGTAATTGAGACAACCTTATAGATTGAGGTCTCTTTACCTTGCTAACTAGAGTCTTTATTTTTTGCGAACTAAAATTTGTTTTTTGTTTCATGTGCATGTTATGTTTTCTTTATGTTTATTTTGTGCATTTTATTCATGTATTTGGTGTGTTTCCTTTGTGTTTTATTCGTGTATGCCACGTTTGCTTCATGTATTCTTTGTATGCATCATGTTTGATTTATGCATGTTTTGTGTATTCTTTTATGTGTATTCCATTGATTGCTTTATGCATGATTGAATCTTTCTTTGTTTTATGTGCATGTTTGTATTGACATCATGGATTGATGGGATCCTAAGTTGGGGGCTTGCACATCCCTCAACTTGGTGTCATCCTATCTCTTTAGCGTTTTGATAAGGAAATGTATCTTATCCTTATTTTAGTATGAGCATGAGCGTAAGTTCATACTCTTACGAAAGTGGTAGCTAAATATAACGCTGTAAATTGTCACCTTAGGAAATTTCATACTAGGTTTAACTCTCCCTTGTGTGCATAGACTTAATTATGCTTATAATTTGTTCGTTTGTAACAATTTTTGGAAAATAAGAAGTGGGGTTTGAAATAATCATTTAATATTCAATAATCATTTTTCAAGACCAAAATTATTGGTCTGGATTAGGGCACTCACCACCCTTGTCCAACCAATTTTGGCTCGATTTAAATTTTGGTGTCAACATGTTAACATTTGAAAATCTAAATTCATTTATCAACTTTTGATAATTAATTAGCAAAAAATTAAAGAAATGCATATAAATACAAGTCATTTTCACCATTTTAATCCTAACAATTTTTAAAAGGCAATTTAGCAATTTAATTGAGCAATTGAGCATCCTAAAATTAGTCAAGGCAGGATTAGAACCATTATTGCAACACCTTCATCAATCAAGTTCAAGCTTGTAAGACATCAAGAAGAAGGAAACAATTATGTGCAAAGAGCTATCATGATCAACAATGTCATTATTATGAAGATGTATTGAGTTATCCTCTACATGTTACACATTTTGTAGGTATATCAAGCAATCAAAACATCAATCAATCAATATTTGTGACAACTTGTGATGTGGCATCACTTAATGAAGGATTTCACATCAAGATAACATTGTCATTTATCATTTATCATTTTAGTCAATTAGTATTGTTTTGGCCTCTTCCTGACCTAGGGTATGCCCTCTTTATCACCATCAATTGGTGTACGTGGAAGTAGAAATACAAAAATGGGGTTTAACTTAGGAAAGCCCTCTTTTCATGTGTATAGGTCAGATTCAGAAGTTTCGTTAGATGACACACAAGAATTTTAGAGAAAATTATAAACTACCAGAATTTCAAGATCCCAAAAACAACTTCTCTAGAAAAGGGTGGTAGCATCTCTTATTCAACCAATTTAGGCTCAAATTTTAGTTACAGTTCCTCTTTGTATCTCCTCATATCTATAATTATTCTGACATCATTTTTTTTTTGTGTGATAAATTATGTTTTTTTAGAACTAGGGTTTATGTCAAATAGGATTATTAAAACACACATAAAATCCATCCTCCCTACAACCCAAAATGACACAATTCCTAGGATATTGGCCGTCCCTTGTGGAAACAAGCTAATCATCAACCCTAGTTGGTTTTGTGTCCAAATGTGGAGTCAAGTGAAAAGAACTTAATTCTAGTTAATCTATCTGGATCTAGGATCACTTTTCCTACACAAGTGTAAGGGACGCATCTGACCAAATGTATTTTTGTATACAAAAGATGTATTTTAATAAAATAAGAGAAAACAATAGAAGAGTAGTAATAGATGAAAGGCTAAGGAAGAGGTAGATACAAGATATAATATAATAATTATGACATATGTAGAGAGACTGTAAAGAGGGTCAGAACCCTAACCTATGCACATGATGAAAAAACATTAATATATTAATATATCTGGACTTATATCTAACCTATGTTACGGTCTATGGGAATCAACTTTGTGTATATTTCATTCGATTAACTAGTTTGTGCTCTGTCTGAACCAATCATCTACTTCTCTCACATGACTAACTCTAGGGTATAAATACACCACATATAAATTACTTGGGTTTTAGAACTCAGATCTGTCTCCCCATTTTTCTTTCTAAATTTGGTTTCGTTGTCGAGACCCTGGTTAGGTTGTATAGAGAAAAGTAAGAAGAAAAATTCAAACATTATTTCAAACAAAAAATTAATAGATTTTTTCATAATTTATGACACCATCTCCTTGGTGTCAACATTGTGAGAGGAGGGAAAGATAAAGGAGTAATGAAATACCAAATAAAAAACAACCATGAAAAAATAAGAAGAAATCAAGAGAAATGAAGGAGGAAATTGAATTGACTAAAGAAATTAACATGGTGTTACTCATAGATGTGACCCCCTTCCCCTTTTAATTATCCTACTCCATTTGCCTTAGTCATTTTTACTTAAATTTATGTTCGGCGGTGTTCTTTGTTTCTTTTCAAACTCGAGCGAGGTTTTCCTTAGTTCTTCTAACTTCTCATTTCACCGCTTGTTTTGTCACAACTTTCATTGGGCAGTTTTTTATGACTTTATTCGAACTTATCATTCATTGGAAGAAGGTGTGTGTGTACGGGTAACGCGTATGATGAGTTGTCATATGTTAAAAATTAGTGACTTCCCCGCAAGTTATATCTTTGGGCGACATTCTTCACATTGTTTGAAACCTAAGCGGTGTTTTACTAGGTTATGTGAACTACTCATTTTGCCACCCGAAAGCCTTTCAGTGATTAATGGAATACCATAAAGCTTAATTCACATAACCAGTGAATTATGTAGAAAAGAAACCATCATTTTCATAAACGATATGAACAGAAACAAGCAAAGCCATGCATGAGAAAATACAAAGATACCAAAATGATATTTTATTTATATATATAAGATTGTGTGTACATGGTATCAACACTACAAAATTGTTTGTTTTGATTACAAAAAGTTCATATCGATAACAAAAGACAAAAAAGAGGCAATTTCATTCAAGCACATAGGGCAAATATTAGGACTCAAAGGCTCTCGCTCACAGTCTGGATGCATTCAACTTGAGTAGGTGATAGCAAGTTCTCGTGATTGCAGGAACTGCACAAAGAGCTTCATATCATTCCTTACAATTCCTGAGTAGAAAAGAGCAACGATTTCCTCCAATGTCTCATCTTCAAGAGTTGACGCTATGCAAATGGCATTAACTATCAGCCCATTCTGAGGATAGTGACTGAGCCCATTGATAGCCACCTTGACACAATGATGGAATTTAGGCTTCACCAAGCGTTTCAGTGCCTTTACTCCCCACTCATGGCGGCCAGAAGTCCTGATGACTGTGTATATGAAATGCTCTAGCATGGTGGTGTTGTGTACATGTGTTTGGCTCAAAAATGTTTCGCCTAGAATGCTGCAAAGCACTTCTTCCTCCACCTCGCTCTATACCATGAAGACCTCTTTCAATTGATCCGATAAATGCCTGAACAACGGGTTGCATTCGATCTCCTCCAAAACAATGAAGTCATTTGCAGAATCACCATCGCTTTGGGTTCTCACCATGTTAAATTCTTCTGAATAACACAAAGTGGTGACATTGGCTGAATTTATAGAAGATTGATTGGACATTGGTGCTTTCTCCTGAGGAAATTTAATGAATAACAATTCAGTTCAAATAAATGGTTGATTTGAAACAATTTAAATTACATTTCCAATCAGGCAGTAGACACGTGCTATCGTATGGTGTCCCCTTGATGCTACATTAATTATTTGATTATGTGAAGGGTCATTTGGCGATCGTTGGTGGGATAAAGATACGTTTTCTTACCCGATGCTATTTCATTTCCTAGGTTAATTATTTCGATTGAGTTTTAGCAGTTTTCAAGATGAGTAGAACAAGAATACTCCCAAATTTAGTAACAAATTTGGTGACCGTTCAATGGGGTTGGTTCGCTATATTTTTTCAAAATAAAGAATTTGATAAGGGTTCTTCGGATATACACTTGGTGGTGTTATCGAGAGGGATTTTTTTTGCATTTATTTCAGACTGTAATAGTTCATGATCTTAGTGTTATGAATTTAATGGTATGTTTAGTATGTTGATCTTGGTGTTACAGATGCATATAGTTATGTCTTCTTTGTAAGATCGGCTGTGGTAATTCATTTATTGCAATATGATCTTATTTATTCTGATGGGATGGTCATAAGTTTTCAATCTTTGTGTTGATTGTTTATGGTTGTGTTTTGCGCTCTCACGTTAGCTTCATTTTTATGAATTGGAGTTGGTTACCTTTCCTGCTTTTTGGTTAAAATAATACTAGTGTTCATTAGTTTAGATAAATTCATTGAAAATCTTGCAAGGGAGCTGTACCTTGACAAATTCAGAGAGAAGCCACAAATGCAATTGTGGTCTTTTCAAAGCTGTTAGTGGATTCATACTAGCACTAGATTGGGTTGAGAGTCATTCATTTTGAGCATCTTTATCATGAGCCAATTCATTCGCTAACAGATTTTTGGTGACTCCGCTGGGGACATCGAATTGAATTGATCGAAAGTCTAACAATCCTTGTCACGTCATGTGGAAAGATGGTACTTCCTCATAATAATGTATTTACTATTTTGCAGCTAGATTTAGATTGGGTGGGAGCAGAGCAAGAAGACATCATTTCACAATTAAATACGCTCACCTAGAGTTATAGGAGGAACACAACAAATTATATGTGAGCGAATCTTGCCTTGGAAGAAGGGGAAGAGTTGGCCCAACACCCACCTACGCCTGTAGTGGAGCGTCCTTCGAGGTTGATATTCATGTACTATGAAAACCCTCCTCATCATCTTGATCATCAGCCTAATTGACCATTTCATCATCCAAGGGATCCACCCCTTCCTCAACCTCAAAATCCACCTCCGGCTCGTTCACCACCCAAAAATTAACCCAATAATTTCTCTTTCCCAATTTTACTCTCGTGTTAGTTGGTGACTCCAATCATCCATGGCCTTGAATCCTTGGTGAAATCAAGTTGGCCCCCTTGTCCCATAGTTTTCCCCATGGTTCCCAAAAATGGTTCCCTAAATTTTTTGGTCAAAATGAACAAGACCCTGAGGAACACATCTTGGCTATGACTGCAGTAAGTAGAATTTTAGGAATTCAAGAGGACGATGTTTTCGTAAGAATTTTTATTCACGGTTTGGTTGGGAAAGCGGAAAAATGGTACAGGGGACTTGAAAAAGGAAGCATTATAGGATGGAATGTCCTAAAAACAAAGTTTCTCCAATGATATAAAATTCCAATCAACATTGCAGCTACCCTACGACTGTTCTTTCAGATCATGAAGAATAAGGTTGAAACAATGAGGGATTTTGTGTACCGATTTAATTGGTCTCTTCAACAAATTCCCGTTCTTGAAAGATCTAGTGAAGAGATCCAATTTTACATATTTATTTATGCTCTAGAACTTGATATCTAATTAATCCTCAAAAGAGATAAAGTTCAGGGGACTAAGAGAGCTCAATTAGAAGCAACCAAAGTTGAGGATGATTTTATAGCCGTGGGAAAGTGGAAACCGGGTGCAATGGTGAAGCCTGAAGCTAGTCAAAAGATATCCTTTGAGTCCCAGGTTAAGAATCATGAAGAAGCAAAATTACCTTTCCTGATTGCTGAAAACATTACTTTGACAATTTTTGATAGCATGCACCAGTCCAATGAGGAATGCAGTCAGCATAGTAGTGATCAAGTTTTCAATTTATATACCTCATTTGAGGTTGAAAGTGATCTCAGCTCATCTAGTGATGATGAAGATGATGAGCCACAAAAGAAGACTCCAATTGCCTCTCTTCCCCCTTGTAAGGATAAGTCCTCTTCTGAAACTGATCAAAAAGACTTGGTGTCAAGTTCCCCTCCTATCTCTGAATACGAGGTTTTCTCCTTCAAAGAAACGGTGGATGAGAGTACATATTTTCATCTGGTAGAACATGGAGAACTCGCGTGCGATACTTTTCAAGGAGAAGAAAAATGGTCAATTCATCTTAATCCTCTCTTCAATTTGGATGAATTTGAGATACATGATAATCCTCTATGAATTTAATTGCTAACCAATTTATATCTGAGGATGGATATTGCTTATCAATGGTTGAAGATGACCATAATCAAGGAAACAATGGGAAAACTGCTAACCCTCTATTGGATGGAGGTGAGACTGATGCACAGTTAGAGGCTTGGAGTGAATTTATTGTAGCCCGTGAGAAATCCAAAGCATCAAATATTCTTCTAAATGATACATAGTCAAGGGATTCTCTACCAAATCATGAAAAGGAACTACAAGGTTAGAAATGATACTGTTCCTGAGTCTCCTCTTTTTAAATACAATTTAAAGATGGGTGTAATTAAGAATGGCCACATTAATGAGGATGGAAAGAGTGATGTTGAAAAGAATGTTCAACCTCATACTACTCACCTTTTAAGTGGAGATTTAAAAGGGCTCGAGGATGATTTTCCACATAGACAAAGAGTTGTTCGATCTCATTTGCAGGTTTTGGAAGGAAAATATTTGAATGACCAATCTGTAAACATAAAAATGTTTTCGAGAAAACATGAATTAGGTCAAAGAGGTGAAAGTGAAGTTACCATCACGATTGACAAGGCTACTTTTCTTGATATAAGTTTGAGGTCTTTCCTCAAAGGAGCTATTTTAAAATTGGTTGTTTGGTGCACCTTTTGGTGAGCTTTTACCCCTCATAAATCTCATTTTTGCATTCATTGTCCTTCAAAAGTTGCTAAGTTCGCAAGTGCTTCATGGATATACCTCACTTTTTCACACTGGCATATACTTCTCTTAGCCAGTCAATGGTTTTGTGTAGGTCCTTGAGGAAAAATTGGGTATGTTGCACCTAGTCTAGGTGCATGTAGGTGTCTTAGGTTGCTACTCTTTTCTAGTCTTTTGTTTGGTTTTGGTCTTGGCTTGGTTTGTGTCTTCTTTCCCCCTCGACTATGTTTCCCAATGGAAAGAACTAGTCATTCATGCAAGGTTCTCCACATCCTTTAGAATCCTTATCCCCAATCAAAGCCACTGTTACTCATAGATGCGACCCCCTTCCCCTTTTAATTATCCTACTCCATTTTCCTTAGTCATTTTTACTTAAATTTATGTTCGGGCAGTGTTCTTTGTTTCTTTTCAAACTCAGGCGGGGTTTTCCTTAGTTCTTCTAACTTCTCATTTCATTGCTTATTTTTTCACAACTTTCGTTGGGCAGTGTTTTATTATTTTATTCAAACTTATCATTCCTTGGAAGAAGGTGTGTGTGTACGGGTAACCCATATGATGAGTTGTCATTTGTTAGAAATTAGTGACTTTCCCTGCAAGTTATATCTTTGGGTGACATTCTTCACATTGTTCGAAACCTAAGCGATGTTTTACTAGGTTATGCGAACTACTCATTTCGCTGCTCAGAAACCTTTCAATGATTAGTGGAATAACAAAAGGCTTAATTCACATAACCAATGCATTATGCAGAAAAGAAACCATCATTTTCATAAACAATATGAATAGAAACAAGCAAATCCATGCATGAGAAAATACAGAGAAACCAAAATTATATTTTATTTATATATATAAGATCATGTGTACATGGTATCGACACTACAAAATTGTTTGTTTTGATTACACAAATTTCATATCGATAACAAAAGACAAAAAAGAGGTAGTTTCATTCAAGCACACATGGAAAATATTAGGACTTGAAGGCTCTCGCTCATAGTCTAGAGGCGTTCAACTTGAGCAAGTGACAACAGGATCTCGTGCGACTGAAGGAATTGCACGAAGAGCCTCATATAATTCCTTACAGTTCTTGAGTGGAAAAGAGCAACGACCTCCTCCAATGTCTCATCCTGAAGATCCAACACTATGCAAATGGCGTTAGCTATCAGCCCATTTCGAGGATAGTGAGTGAGCCTATTGATAGCCATCTTGACATGATGATTGAATTTAGGCTTCACCAGGCGTTCTAATGCCTTTACTCCCCACTCATGGCAGCCAAAATTCCTGATGATTGTGTATATGAAACACTCCAGCATGGTGGTGTTGTGTACATGTGCTTAGCTCAGAAATGTTTTTCCCAGAATGCAGTGGAGAACTTCTTCCTCCAGCTCGCTCTATACCATGAAGACCTCTTTCAGTTGATCCAATAAATGCCTGAACAATGGGTTGGATTCGATCTCCTCCAAAAAAATGAAGTCATTTGTAGAATCACCATCGCTCTGGGTGCTCACCATGTTAGATGTTTCTGAATAATGAAGAGTGGTGACACTGGATGAATTTATAGAAGATTGATTGGACAATGGTGCTTTCTCCCAAGGAAATTTAATGAATAACAATTCAGTTCAAATAAATGGTTGATTTGAAACAATTTAAATTACTTTTCCAATCAAGTAGTAGACACATGCTATCGTATGGTGTTCCCTTGATGTTGCATTAATTATTTGATTATGTGAAGGGTCATTCGGTGGCCGTTGGTGGGATAAAGATCAATTTTCTTGCTTGATGCTATTTCATTTCCTAGGTAAATTATTTCGATTGAGTTTTAGTAGTTTTCAAGAAGATGAGCAGAACAAGAATACTCCCAAATTTAGTAACGGATTTGGCGACTGTTCAATGGGGTTGGTTTGCTATATATTTGAAAATAAAGAATTTGATAAGGGTTCTTCAGATATACACCTAGTGGTGTTATCAAGAGGGATTTTTTTGCATTTACTTCAGACTGTAATAGTTCATGATCTTAGTGTTATAAATTTAATGATATGTTTAGTATGTTGATCTTGGTGTTACACGTGCATATAGTTATGTCTTCTTTGTAAGATAGGCTGTGGGCATTCATTTATTGCAGTATGATCTTATTTATTTTGATGGGATGGTCATAAGTTTGCAATCTTTGTGTTGATTTTTTATGGTTGTGTTTTGTGTTCTCGCGTTAGCTTCATTTTTATGAATTGGCATTGGTTACCTTTCCTACTTTCTGGTTAAAAGCATACCAGTGTTCATTAGTTTAGATAAATTCATTGAAAATCTTGTAAGGGATTTGCACCTTGACAAATTTAGAGAGAAGCCACAAATGCAATTGTAGTCTTTTTAGAGCTGTTAGCGGATTCATACTAGTGTTAAATTGGGTTGAGAATCATTCATTTTGAGCATCTTTATCATGAGCCAATTCATTCGCTAACACATGGCGAGTCCAAATGGTGCAAGAAAAAAACATTGAAAGAGAAGAAAGATATCATAGAAGATTGGAGAAGCAAAGACCAGGAAGCTTGGGAATGTCAATGTGGGTACTATTGAGTGTGCCATTATGGGTGTTGTCGAGAGACAAGAAGAGAAAGTAAAAAAATGGATGCAAAACTCCAAAAAAATTGATTTCACATTGGGAGAAAGAAGAATAGATGTTAATAGATTTAGAGAAAAGCATAATAGAATATGGGAAATCTAAAAAGGAATTGGTAGAGGACTGTAGAAGAATGGAGGCTCCAACTCTACTAAATCTCCCTAAAATTCTAATAATATGACCAAATTTATCAAATATCACTATCAATTTGGATGATAAATTCTTAGAATTCATAATAACTTGAGACATCCTATCTGTTCAAGAAAAATATCTGGAATAATTAGTTAATAAGAGTGTAAGGAAGTTAAGAGAAAAAGATTAGAAAAAGATAATAATGCCATGTTGAACTTAGGAAAAAATATTGACATTAAGTAATGAAATGCCATTAAAAAATGAAAGGACATCACCTAAAATTAAGCGGTGTTATAAAAAGCTAAAACGCCTAGACCGTGACCCATCCCTCATGCCCTATAAGACAAGAAGGATATCAGTTTCAGAGATATCACAAAAAGGAGAAAATAATTTGCAAGAGAGAGGAACAAATAAATAAATAATAGATTTGACATAAGTTTTGGAAGTAGAGCATTTCAAGATTAAGTTGGAACAATATAAGGATAGAGAACACAAGCCCATGGTAGTAATATGCATAAAGAAATGAAAGAAAGTCACCTCGTCGCTCAAAAAACGTAAACAAGAAGAAGCCACTCACATCATGGAATAATTAATCAAACTTTTGGTATTTGGGAAGGACGCTATAGAAGCTATAGAACATATATTCCTTATGGAATCCCTATGGCAGAGAAAAGACATTGATGAGGATAAGATCAAGTTATTAGATTTTTTGGTTGTTGAAGTGAACAATCAAGATCTTCAATCTGCAATACCAAATAACCTCCACATGCAAAGAGAGAAGCAACAAAAAAATTCTATTCTGCCAAATGAGAATTACAATATGTGAAAAGATGTTAAAATATGCAAGAGATGCCTTGATTATAAAGGCAAGGTGAGTGATAGAGTTAAATAAAATCATGACAAGTGTCTTAATTGTTGGAACACAACTATCTACTGAAAGGGTGTAACATATCCAAAGTTTACCCAACAATTTTAACCTAAGTTTTAACTCAAAAAGTAAATAACACATGTTCCCAAAAGACCAAAAATGAAAATTTCATTTTCAACAACACATTTTCACATTAAGATAAACCATTTCACATTACATTGCATAAATGAAATAAAATTACATAATTCCAAGTAGATGAAACTCATCTTTCCAAATACATATTACAATTGAACCATGATCATGTTCATATACAAGTTCATAAATTACTAGTGTTCAAGGTCAAGGTGTCCACCTATGGATCACACTTCTATTCCACAAGACTCGAAAACCGATTGCAAGAAGGAGAGAATCACCCAAGTTATTTTCCTCCAACCACGAACTTAAGCGGTCCCCCACACATCTTCTTACTCGGTAAGATGGCCCTACCCTTCAATAAAGAGTTTGGTATGAAAACCAAAAATAATGCACATCTAAGTATTTGGTGTTGTGTCCTACATATCTAGTATGGCCATACAATGGATACCCTCCAACTATGCATGACTCTACTGACTAGTATGCAATCCTGGATCACAGTGAATTGACCAAGTGTAAGCAATGGATTTTACACCTACTTTGGCCAACGATTTAATATATATAATAAATCCACTTTCTATGAAGTGGTGTTGTATGTTCACCCACCCTTACTCGACTTGGGAACTCTATTGACCTGATGAACTCTTCCCTTGGTTTGCCCCAAGATTAACAATCACAAACAAGGTTTCATTCAAAGTGATGACACAAATATTGAATTAATAGACCAAATAGATTTAGCACAATCTCTTGAATACCCAGTTACATACTTGTAACACTCTAGGTTTGGCTACTACCTCTTATTCAAGTTTTTTTTTTAATCACGGAAGTAAATAATCTCTTAATACACAACTAGTTAAATATTGATGACTCCATGTCACTTACTAGACACATCTATTCTCAATCTAAAGCACTGTCAATATGTCGATAGGTATAATAATTTAGAATTAAACATGATTCAAGAAGATTACTTCTTTGTATTAATTTTTAGATTCGTTGTTGTCATATCTATTATGGATCCATCCTAGGATTTCATAACCAATCTAGTTATCCTTGACATTAAATAACATATAAAGTCTTATATTTTTAGTAATATCCATAATATGTTAGCATAACAAGCTATTAACATCTAATAATTTCAACTAGGGACCTTTCAACTAACCCCCAATTTCCTCATGGTTCTTTCCAAGTTATCCTTTCCATAATTTATATAAGGTTCCAACATTTGTAAATAAATGGGAAATCATATATCCTTTCTCTCATTATGAAACATATATTCACATATATAAATGTATGATAAGTTTTACATCTAATTTAGAGAACATTTTCTACTTGAGAGGAGTTTATGCTTTTGCACCTTAAAATTTCCTTGGATTATGGATTTGTTTTTTTGAGACATAAATTTCTCTTCTCTCAGATTAGAATATTGTGAATAGGTATTAATAAACTCTAGGTCAAATATATAAGATAGAAGATAATGAAGATGTATTTGCGTATTCTAACTCTCTTGTTGAAAAATGATATAAACTCTTATTCAAGTGTATACCCTAAACCTAGGGAATAAACTAATCTCCTACTTTCAAGGGTTATAAGCAATCAAGAACATAAATTATCCACCCATGGTTAAACTTACAACTTAGGTGTTCATAACATCATACCCTAGATAATGATGACATAATACTTCTATGCACATAAGTAGTTAAAATATTACTTCATTCAATAGATATTAAACGGAACAATTTCAATCCTTCCATTGCAAAGCATCTTAACTCAATCAACAATGTAAATATGATACTGTATTTTAGAATATTATCACATTATTCTATAGTAACTTCTCTTTTTCGTAATAATCAAGCAATATACTCAAAATGGTTGTTTATCATACTCTATAGATTCCCTAATCTAGCTTATATATAATCTAGCTATCAACACAAGCTTTCATAACTATCTAATAGCAATAGAATGCATACCAAGATAGAACAATCATTTCCAAACAAAACTCAACCTAGCTTCAACATAAAAAGGAGAAAAAGAAGTAGATATATCAAGCATGCCTGAAAAATATAGCTCCCAACGAAAACCTTGCAACTCTTTGTTCAATGCAAATGACTCTTCTTGTTGCCTCCTATGTTCTCAGCTCCTCAATCAGCTTCTACTCACTCAAAGAAAACACTCTAAGCTCACAAAATTTCTCTACAATGATGCTCTCAACTCACACAACAATATTCTCTCAAACTCACAAAATAAACTACATGTATGCACTCATATGATCACAACAAATCAAAACAACATAAATGAACTCAACAAAAATGAACAACCAAATACTAAGATGTTGCTCTCTATTTATAAAGAAATGGAGAGAAAAAAATTACTACAGAAAAGATACATGATTCACAACCTTTCTCACTCGCTACCACCTCTCTAAGATTTTTGCTAGCTATGGTAGCCAGCTGAGCAAATTTCAATTGAAAATAAGAACTCAAAACCAATTCTACAACCCTGCATGTCAACTAAGCAAGTTGAGCGATGCTTTCCTTCATTTTCGGTAGTTTAAAGTTTGCAAAAAAAAATGTCAATTATTTGACACATACAAAGTCCAAAATAAAATCAATTTTTAACTCTTTGCTAAATCGTTGCAAAACAGTTGGTTACATATGCTCATTTACTAAGTCAAACTCCTCATAACAATGTTGCACAGTAATACTTATGTTCCTTGATTTTATTTTTCCTTTTAACATGGAACTTTGGTCCACTATTTATTGCAAGTCTCACGCCTAAGGTTGGCGGCTTCAACAGGTTTTATAACAACCTCAAAATGATATTGTAACCTATGCCATGCGTGGCATTGTACCTCTCCACTATGCATGGTTATCTTGCTAACATTTGGCTGCTATTGCAGCCTCCATATTATGCTTTTAATATGCTATGTTGTTTATAATTCCATTTAGCTTATGCAAATATATTTTACTTAACTTCCATCACAACCTTTATGACATCATTAATATGCTTTTATCCATTCACATATATTTATATTAACTATAGTATGGTATAACATTTATCTCTCTCATACACACATATATACATATTTTACATTTTTTCATATTTCAATTGATTACATATATTCGAATATCCATTACAATCAATTAAATATATATTAATATATATACATATATATTTATGTATAATTTTTATTTAGTTATATATATACATATTAATATATATCTATCATTATTTAAATATAGTAATGTATCTATATATTGATGCGTACATATATAACACATATATATTTATATATGCAAATTTTTTGTATTATTTAACTACGTATGGGTATATGTAGATATTTCTATCTGAATATGCCCATACCTACATACATAGACGTGTATGCACCATTGCATACATACATATACATTGCATATCTATACATACCCATATATGTATATTTATCTAGTACATAATATATAAATATATCATGCTTATCAAAAGGATTTTTAAAACTATGACTCAAATTGACTAAACAATCAAGAGAATCAAAGATAATCAACCTAACATTCCTATCAACCCAAAAATCTATCAACATGGTTTATCATATACCAACACTAACTCAACAAGGTTTCCCTACCCAGTGTAGTGCATGTGTGCATCTATTCAGATGATCATGAAAATGGTTTCCATACCAAACTCCTCTCCTGGATGATACTCTCCCTCCCCTATGGAGTGTTCGACCTATCCCGCATTTAACTTAGTGCAACATGAACAATGTTGCTAATAATATGAAAATCATATTCATCATATATCATTTGCATCATTAAGGAATTTAAAAAGAAATCTCATCATAATGCATATTCATATATTTCATTCATCCATTGAACACATTAAAGTCATAATCTTGCATTAAAAACATATTTACTCATAAAAGTAAAAGCAATCTAGTAACTTAGAAATGAGGTGTAACATGGGGGGAATCAGTAGATTAAATTCAATCTAATTCTTTAATACTTTTAAAGCAAGATAAAAGTATATGTAGATATTTAAACACACACATGCACACATTACACTAGATGTACATGGAAAACGTAATATGGAAAAAACCATGGTGAGAATAGTCACAAGGATCTATTGTCCCAATCCAACCTCACAATAGGAACCTCACTGGTTACAATGTTTAAGGGCATAAACCCTAAGGAGAAATAAACCACCTAATTTAAGAGCACTAACTCTAAGGAAGCACCTACTCCCTAACTGAGCACCAAATTAGATTAATGATGGCACCAAACAATTAGATTTACAAAGAAATTGTGGAGCTACAAATCTTGATTATATATGATTCAAAATGAATTCAATTCAATGTTACAGACTTTTTTTGCAACTTCAATTTCATTGCTCTACTTATCTACAAGCATTCTCTCTATCTCTGTTGCTGCTAACTCGGCAACTCATACCTCCCTTCTCTTGACTTTCCCCCTTTTCTGCTCTATCAAACAACTCTACCAAAAAATGCACATCTTAGATGATGTTATCAATATTCGGTCTAGGTCATCCTTCTCACAACATTCACACATACATTCTCTATCACTCTTCTATGTTCAGTTAGACTTGTCACACCTTTCTTCATCGACAACTCTACTATTTCTCAAGCCATGCACCACTTTCACATGACCTTTGTAATTTTCTATTTTGAGCATCTATCATACCCTAGATCTGATACACATTAAATGACCTTCTTGCATGATTGATCTGGAAACAAATATTGTATCCATTTGTGCTTTGATGACACTGACTATTCATCTCAATCACCAATCAAAATCATAGCTATTGTGGTTACAACAATCAATTTTGTTCACTGTGTCAACTTCCATCGCTTAATTGAGAGTCCCACCATGTGGCCTTTGATAAAATCATGTCTTTGAATGATAGCCATAGATTTATAGCTTCTTGCCATGATCTGATGATATTTATTCAATCTCTTCAACATTAAAACACAATCGTCAGATCAAACTCTCTTTAAATTTGCACCATAGATCACTATCACACGACATATGCCTAGCATGTTTACACTTCGCACTCGAAGAATGAATTGTATGATGTAAAGATGCTACACTATGCAATGGTTGATTGTCATATGTCGCCTTGGACACACATCGATACTAACATGAACCCACAATTATTTTCATGAAATAACAAACACTGTTCAATCCACAACATCAACACAGATCGTTGATCTTCATCACAATGCCAAAGTTTAGCATGTTTTCTTTTAGCACATTAAAAAATATATGCTCAAAATCGTCTACTCTATTCATCTATGTCATTAATAGTGATTAAATAATTTATTTAATCATTATTTCATTTTCTGCCTAAGGTTCCTAAAGTATGTAATTGAATAATTAAATACTTTACCTTACATTTTTTCTTCTCTAAATTAAATAAATAGGACAATTTATTTAATTTAGTCGTTTGACCTATTTGGATTAAAACCAAATTTTAATCCCTTTTTTTCTCTCTTTGTCACATTCTCCATAATCCTCTTTTAATCTAGATTAAATTAATTTATCTGTGATTAGGATGTGCACCATTTAATCAAGATTAGTGTCACATCCTGCATAATCTCCCACTTGCCTCTAATCTCTCATTAATTATCATAATCATGTGTTTGCACAACCTTAATCAAAGTCATTAGCCACATTTAGCATACCCTTTTTGGTCAACCTTTCCACTTGCCTTTCTTGGCCTTGACTCTCTTTCCCATGTGAATTTTTAATTCACATTTATTCACCCAAGGATCTTCTCTTCCCCATGTGAATTTTTAATTCACATTTATTCACCCAAGGCTCTTCTCTTCCCCATGTGAATTTTTAATTCACTTTTATCTTTCCAAAGTCTACCCTATCCCCATGCAAGTTCTAGAAGGCTTGACTTATCACTTTACATGTGCCAAGGACTTCTAGAACCTTTGACTTGTCACATCACTCACATGTGACAAATCCTCAACTTTTTGGAAATCCTCTCTTATCCAATAGACTCTCTAGGCATGTGAATTTTTAATTCACATTTATTTCTCCAACCACTTCCCCTTTTTCCATGGAGATTTTTGAGAAATTTTAAAATTCTTCAAATATCTCTTTCATTCTCATTCGGGGACAAGAAGTTCTTTTTTGAGGAAATCTTCTCATCCCCCAAGGTACCTACAAGGTACTTGTCCTTCATCCACATCATGTATCTCTCTTCCACCTCATTTCCACACCACCCCACCTTAGGCCATCTCACATTCCACATGTCAAGATGTGAGAGCTTGTGAGTCCTCAACTCACCATAGCCTTCCATCTTGATCTTGTTGGATAAATCTCAACCGTTGAATTCTCTAGAGAATTCAAATTTTTTTATAAATACCCCTCATTTCTCTCATTTGGGAATCAAATCTTTTGCTATCAAAACTCTTGCAAAATTTTCATTTGAGCTCTCATCCACCATAGCATTTAGCATCTCACCATTACCATGTCTTCACTCATCTTGCATATTTAATTTAGCTTGTCATCCAAAGAGCACACAAATCTTCAAAGATCAAAGGGCCAACCAAGGAAGAAGCAGCATGAAGGTATAATCAATCTTAATTTGTTTCATCTTGCTTTCATGTTTATCAATTCTTTAGGCTAATCGTTGAGGTGTCTTCTTTGTGTTATTTCTTTTTATTGCATTAATAGTTATTTAACATCTCATATTAGGTCTTAATATTTTAGAGATCACATTTCTGGCACGCCCGGTGGGACCCACAAATGGGTCTCTTTGCTTTACGTTTGCTGTTATTTAAGCTGTTTGCAGGTTCAGGTCGCAGAAGGGTGGATTTGCCTCGTCGAGGGGTGGATTTTCCCTCCCGGGCGCTGTAGAGGGGTGGACTTTCCCTCCAGTCTACTGCAGAGGGGCGAATTTTCCCACCTAGTTCAGCGTTTTCTAATTGTTTTCTACAGAGGGGCGAATTTGCCCACCTGGTTCGGCGTTTTCTGACTTTTTCTATAGAGGGGTGGATTTTCCCACCTGGTTCAACGTTTTCTAACTGTTTTCTGCAGAGGGGCAGATTTTCCCACTTGGTTCAGGGTTTTCTAGCTGTTTTCTGTAGAGGGGTGGATTTGCTCACTTGGTTCAACGTTTTCTAACTTTTTCTGCAGAGGGGCGGATTTGCTCACCTGGTTTGACATTTTCTGAATTTTTCTACAGAGGGGTGGATTTGCCCACCTGGTTTAGCGTTTTCATATTTTTTTTTGCAGAGGGGCAAATTTGCCCACCTGGTTGAACGTTTTCTAACTGTTTTCTGCCAAGGGGTGGATTTTTCCACCTAGTTCAGCGTTTTCTGACTTTTTCTGTAGAGGGGCGGATTTGCCCACCTGGTTCAGCATTTTCTGACTTTTCTGCAGAGGGGCGGATTTTCCCTAATCAACATGTTCGAGAAGGTAAAAAAGTTGCATTTTAGTTTCGTTTTTGCCTATTTTTTTTACTGTTTGAAGTTCTAACCCTCTAACCCTATTTGTTGGTGGGTGAAGTTAGATTTCTTGCTAGTACTTTGTAGTATTTTGCTAAAATTCACAAAGGACAAGAAGAGAAAACATCTAACATTTGTTTGTAGGACCGTCTATTTACTCAAATTTTAAAGTTTTTTCTTTGTTGTTTTATCTATGCACTTAGTATAATTAGGGGGAAGTAATACTTGCTATTTGTTGTGTCTATTTTTCTTTGTGTTACCCTAAGGGGGCATTAGTTTGTTTTCACCTTCCCCTTGCACTTTTTGCGGATCAGGGGGGTAGTTGGAAATAATTAGTGTCTTCTTTTTAGAGGGACTTGCTTGGGGATTTCATCACCCCAAGGGACGATCCCAACCATGCGTACCGACGAGGTATAAAAAGGGGGGAGAGCCAAAGCTGTACCCCAATCCAGTTGCGTCGTAATTGGCGAAACGTCGAAGCTAGGGTGATACTTAGATAGACGTGAAGAGTCGGTCTAAGCCTTTCAGTATCTCGTTGGGATTCTTGACTCACGCTTGTGACGGGCTGGTATTCATGGTTGTGCCTCATGTACTAAGTGTATATTGAGGACTCCCTAAAAACTTTGTGCATCCTAGATTAAGACCTTTGTTGGCCATACCCCTTAACACTAATCCTAGGATTGTGTTTGCTTAAAGTGTCTTTTTGTGAAAAATTAGTAAATCTTGATAAGTCAGCCTTATTGAGTCATTTCAAGTCCTTGCCATAATCTCTCATCCAAACCAAGTCACTGTTTTTCTGTAGAGGGGTGAACTTGCCCCCCTGTTCCAAAATTTTCCACTGTAGAGGGGCGAACTTGTCCCCCTGTTCCAACATTTTCTACTGTAGAGGGGCAAACTTGCCCCCCTGTTTTGACATTTTCCACTACAGAGGGGCGAACTTGCCCCCCTGTTCTAACATTTTCCACTGCAGAGGGGCGAACTTGCCCCCCTGTTCCGACATTTTTCACTGCAGAGGGGCGGATTTGCCCCCCTATTTCAACATTTTTCATTGCAGAAGGGCAGATATGCCCTCTTGATCCATTGTTTAACTATAGAAGGGTGGATACGCCCTCCAGAATGAACAATTTCATCCATTTGACCATTCCAAACCTCCGTTTAACCACCCCGAGTCTCCGTTTGACCGTTTGATCATCCTAAACACTCATTTAACCAATCTAAAGATCCATTTGACCATTCCAAGCCTCCATTTAACCTTTCTAAATGACCACTTACCACATTCACATTGATCATTTCACAATTTGGGAAATCCATTCTACCATCTTAGTGTGTGACCTAAACATTTGCATTTTCCAAAAAAAAAAGCACTTTTACAACACCCAAGACATCTTTCATTTGCACCTCTCAACACAAAATCCCTTAAACCTTGTTTTAGGAGTTATCTCTCGAATTGACCAAGGCGTTAAGTTTGATCATTATCCTACATATCAATCATTGTATTCAACCTAATTAATCCACTTCTATCTTGAGGCGAATTTGTGTTGTAAGTCAACATCATTGGCCCAAATCAATCCCCTTTTATCTCAAAGCGGATTCGACGTCGTGATCATTGATTTAGCTAGCTCAATCCAATCAACCAACGTTATAGGTCACTTAGGGTGATTCCCGAATTGGGTTTTAGGATCCCCTCCATCAACCAATCCTAATCCATCATCCAATTCAAAGCAAGCTTATCCAATTGATTGAAACAATCCAATCTTTATCCAAATCATCAAATTGATACATCATCAATCCAGTTGATCCAAACAATCCAATCCAATCTATCCAAATCTGATCAAGATCCCATCATCCAATCAAAATCATCTAATCAAATCCAATCCTTATCCAAATCATCAAATTGATACATCATCAATTGATCCATCATTTTATCAATCCATCCAAAATTCAACCAATCCTACAATCCTAATCCAATATGAATCAATCAATCCAAATCATCATCTAGATCATCCCTTAGAAGTTGCATCTTGAAATCACTTAGTTGTTTTGCACGTTCATGCTCGTTCAGACCTATTCACAAACAAAAAAGCAAATGGCAGACCGACAAACCCAAAGTTCCCAACCAAATGTCCCTCAAGATCCCAATAACATTCCAAACAATCCACACGATCCCCATAATGGCGTCTCATCCCAATCGAACACCGACATCCAGAATATCACACCACCCAATGATGAAAACATGGTCAATCAACCCGAAGTCACCGGTGACGAATATCTCAATAATCCTGCCAATGTCCAAATGACAGATCGTATCCTAAAAGAACGTGGGGATAAGATCCTTGCCACCCTACTCATGAAGGGATTCAAACCACCATCAGACTTTGATACCTCACCATATGTCCTTCCAACATTTGTTGATCCGCAAGCTTTGCAAAATATTCTAGGAAATCCCTATGCCCTCGATAGTGCACCCATGGACAACTAGTACCACCCCGAATTTGGAAATTTATTCATCCATCAAGTCCAAGAGTATCCTCATATTTCTACCACAACATCTACTATTCAACCACCCAATCCTAATGATCCCCATACCTATGGCATGCCATCATACATCCCATCTGCTCCATCGCTTCCTCCCCCATATTCTAATATTGGGGGCACACCTACACTTACCAATGTGTTACCCCCTGTATTTCGACAACCTCCAAATAATCCACACCAATCCACCACACTACCAACACCACCACAACATACTACTACCGCTCTAGCTTCATCTCAAACCTTGCATCCACAACATCCACAACACAATACCGTTCGTGCACAACCACAACCACCACCGCATAACCCTTTCATGGTCGCCCCCCAACAACAACATATCTCATCTCACCCATCTCATCAACAACAACCACAAAAATGACCCCCACAACAACATGTGCATATCCCTACACAAACACACCATAACCCGCTTACGAAGTACCTCTATCATCCCTCTAGAGCATACACTATTCCATCCCATCTCAATATGAATCCTCATCAGAATGCTCAAAACCAAACACATACCCAACCACCACCTTACACCAATCCTTCGCAACCTCAACATCATCCCCACCAAACAACCCACCATTGCGCAACAATACTAATCCTATCCACCTTACTTTCAACAACAACCAACTTATCAGCAGGGGGCACCTCACACTTCCTATTACCAACAACCATCATCACATCAACAAAGAGGCCCTACCTCCACATATTACCAAAATGCTACACAACAATAGGACCTGTCCCTCACTTCCTACTATCAACAACAATCGCCTTACCAACAAGTGGATCCCACTCATCACAATCAACCATCCAACTATCAATCCATTTATAATCAGCAAACACACTCATATCCGACTCAACTTGTCTATGATCCGACAACGGTAGGGCCATCCTCATCATATCCGCAATACTATCCATACAATCAATCCACTTTGACTCCCACAACTCCTGTCAATAAGGACTTGGAAGAAGTAAAAGCAACATTAAATGACCTACAAGCTGGAGTGGGTAAACAAACATTCAAGTTTGAGGACATATGTCCTTATACTTTTGATCCATCCATCTCCTTGATTCCTTTTCCCAAACATTTTGAGATACCAAAATTCAATAAATAAAAAGGAACCAGGGACCCTAGAGCCCACCTTCAAGAATTTTACGCCCATTGCCAAGAGGTCATGCATAATGATAATTATCTTATCCGAATTTTCCCTAAAAGTCTACAAGGAGTTTCCCTTAATTGGTTTATGGGCCTGGAAAAATTATCTATCAAAAACTTTGCACAATTATCCGAACAATTTGTCTCCCACTTTTCTTTTAATCTAGAGAAGGATATTGACACACTTGATCTCCTAAAAGAAAAAAAAAGTGAGGGAGAGACCTTGCAAGCTACTTGCAAAGATGGCGTGCCTTAGCCAGCAGGATGAAATTCCCACCATCAGAAAAAGATATGGTCACACTATTTATCGAAAATTCCCACTCAGATATGGCTCATAACTTCCAACTCCACTGTATCACCACCTTTGTGGCACTTGTGGAGAAGGGCCCCATCTTGGAATGAGCCCTTGTTGCAAAAGGGCAAGTCAAACATTTTAATTCTGATAGAGATAAATCCTTTGGGGTTAAACCTCGTTATTGGTATAGAAATAAAATTGTTGTCAATGATGGTGTCACTGACACCAAACATGTTCAAGTGGCCACCACCACGCAAAGATACCCTCCTTAACAACAATCGTCAGTCTAGAATGCCATATCTGTCCCTCAAGGGGCACCACGACAACAATCCAACCAAAATAACCAAGGGGGAAACAAATGACAGTTCAATCAGTTGGGAGAACCCCTTACCATGGTGTTTAACAAGCTTCTTCAAGCTAATTATCCCATCACATATCCTGTCACCAAACCTATTGATACGTCTAAACCCAAACCTGTTTGGTTTAAAGACAACGAATATTGTGAATTTCAAAAGATTAAGGGACATACCTTAGATAAATGTCAAGGCCTAAAAACCTACATTCAAGGCCTCATCGATCAAGGTGAAATCCATGTAGATGCTAACACAACATCTCCGTCCAATGCTGAACTCCAGATATATCAAAATGCTTTTCCTAACCACAATCAAGGTCCTAGTACTTCCAACTCTTATCCTGGACCTAACAACAATAACAAGCAAGGTAACATCACCAATAACATCAGCTATAAAAATGTGGCATACAATTACCAAGGTGTGGTCTCATATGTAGAACAAGTAGAGCCACGTGTATCCATGATACATGTCAAAGGAAAAGATCCACAATGTGCTGTTACCACTCGACGAACCCGCATCACAGTCCCAACAGCTCCTCCATCTACCCAACGACCATCCGTCAATTCACAATATAACATCCTAGACCACCTAGGCAAGACTATAGCCCAAATATCCATCTAAGATCTACTTAAGTCATCTCCCATGAATCAAGACATCTTGACTAAGGATTTGCAAAGAACACAAGTGCCCAATGATATTGACCTTACCCAATTCCAAGCATTGGTAGGAAAGATCTCTTCAACCTATCAGTTAGCCTTTAGCCAAAAAGACATGTTGCATCTTAATTCAAGCTACAACCGCCCCCTCCATCTTGAGGTTGGTGTAAATTGTCAAAAAGTAAAAAGGGTACTGGAATATAATGGTTTGGTTGTAAATCTTTGCACATTAAAATTCATACAACAGGTTGGATACACCCAAGCTAATTTAAGAAGTCAAGTTATCACCATCAAGGCATATGATAACGCAAAGCAGGATTCTGAAGGAATTATTTGCCTCCCTATTCAAGTGGGCCCTATTGTATAGTACACTATGTGTCATGTTCTAGACCTTGAACTTCCATACAACATCCTTCTTGGCTATCCATGGATTCATTATATGCAAGTCATCCCATCTACCTATCATCAATGTTTAAATTTCCCATTTCAAGGAATGGAGGTTACCATACAAGCTGATCCCCAACCTTTTGAATATTGTCGTGCCTTGGAAGCTTCCTTCCCACATTCACATTACTGCCCAGGAGTTGAAATGGGGGCATCCCCAACATCCGATTCTGACCCATCCACCAATACACTAAACACCTCATCTCCACCATCATCCACACCTGCTTCCACCGTCACCAAGGTCCAGATCATAGACAAGGGATGTGGCAAATACAAAATGAATACCACACTAAATGTGGCAACCATGCCACCCTCGCCCCGCACATATGGGCAACCAAATCTGCTAGTACCAAAAGTGGAAGAAAAGACACTTACACTCACCTCCAAGAACATGGTTTCGACAACATTCAATGATCTAGGATCCCTTTAGGATCAAATGGAAGAAGACATCAGTCAATGGGTTTATTGAGAGGAACCTGAGCCACCATATCCCCTTATATAATACTTTCAAGAAGTTTATCCATGTGCCTCCAAGTTTGTTGAAAAGTTTCATTACCAAGGTGGAGGCCTTGGCACGGAAGAACAAGGAAAACGTTAGCCCATTGAAGCAACTACCATCCGACCAAAAAATTTGGGCTTGGGTTATGATACTAAACAAAAGGGCCCTATGACATCCTCTAGCACTTCTAACAATGTTAGTGTTGATGATGGTTCCCTCGAAGACATACCATAGGAAGAGTCCATCATACACGCGTACGATGATTTGAATCATGTTGACCTCCCTGTCATATTTGAATGCTTGTCTATTTGCACCATAACCTTATCCCTCAAACATCCTAAACTTATAGATCATGACCTACAAGGTAGCACACCTATTGACACATTTCCCTTAGAGGATACCTATGTACATCTCATGGGATTGGGGGAAGATGAATGCCCTAACCGCAAAAGAAAAAAGAAGCAAAAACAAAATAGGTCATCAAGTGAAAACCTCACTGAGGTGCTTTTGATTGGGAAAAAGTAAAAAAAAAGGGTGTATCTGACAGTGAAAACCCTAATACGACACTGGAAGATGGGGACGTTCATCTTCCCCTTGTGGGAACACAAATATCTGAGTAGTCTTCTATTCTCATTGAAGAGACGCAAGAGGTAAATTTGGGGACAACATAAACTCCAAGGATCACCTATGTAGCCAAATCTTTATCAAAAGAAGAATATCTCACCATTGTCCAAATTCTTCGAGAAGGGGTTATCAATTTTGCATGGGCTTATTCTGATATGCCCGACCTAGATCCTAATCTTGTTGTACACCATTTGGATGTCCGTCCAGATGCCAAACCTGTCAAGCAGAAGCTCTGAAAGATGCATCCATAGATAGCACTATTAGTTAAAAAAGAATTGGAAAAATTACTAGATTCTGGCTTTATCAGACCCATTGATTATTCTGATTGGATTTCCAATATAGTACCTATTGCTAAACCTAATGAAGACCTCAAAATTTGCACAAATTTCTGAGATCTTAACAAAGCCTATCCAAAAGATGACTTCCCCTTGCCTAACATCAACATGTTGGTCGACATTACTGTAGGACATGAGATGTTATCCCTTATGGATGGCTTCTCTGGCTACAATCAGATCCGAATTGCCCCTAAAGATCAACACAAAATCGCCTTTACAACACCTTGGGGTACCTTTTGTTATAATGTCATGCCCTTTGGCCTCAAAAATGTGGGGGAAACATATCAATAAGAAATGACTGTTATATTCCATGACCTCATCCACATTATCATGGAAGATTATGTCGATGATTTTTTGGGAAAATCCGAAACCAGAGAAGAACACCCTACCATTCTGAAAAAGATCTTCGAGTGCTTGGAGCAGTACAAGCTAAGGTTGAATCCAAAAAAATGTGTGTTTGGTGTCACGTCAGGAAAATTGTTGGGCTTCATAGTCTCCCAGAGGGGTATCGAGGCTAACCCTACTAAAGTAAAAGCTATCATGGATATGCCTCCACCTAGAAACCTAAAACAATTAAGAAGCCTTCAAGGAAAGCTACAATCCATCCCTCGATTTATAGCCCAACTTGCAAATAAATGTTAGTCATTCACTCACCTTCTAAAGAAAGACACCACCTTCAAATGGAATCAACAGTGTCAGTTGGATTTTGATATGATCAAAGAATACTTGGCCCACCCACCAATCTTGATGCCACCTATCTCAGGAAAACCCTTCTTTCTCTACATCTCTGCCACGAATCCTCAAAAGAGCGAGCAATCTACTACATTAGCCGAACACTGGTCGGTTATGAACTTAATTATTTACCAATGGAGAAAGCATATCTTATTGTGGTCTTCAGTACACAAAAAATACATCATTATATGTTAGCCATCTGATAAAATTGATATCAAAAGTGGACCCCCTCAAGTACCTGTTATCTAAGACAACCCTAACTGGTCGAATGGCTAAATGGATCATGCTTCTCAATGAATTTGATATAGAATATGTGGAAAAAAAAGCAATCAAAGGACAGGTAATAGCAGATTAGTTGAAAAATGCCCCATTAGCAGATGCCTATCCCATAGAAATCGAATTTCCAGATGAAGGAGTATTTATAGTATCAGAAGCTACCACATGGACACTGTACTTTGATGGATCACACACTAATAATGGATCGGGGGCAGGAGTCTTGCTTATCACCCCCCAAGGTGATTATATACCAAAATCATTCAGAATGACTTTTCCCTGCACCAACAACATCGCCGAATATGAAGCCCTTCTCATAGGCCTTAGAATCACAGTCCAATGGCACATCACTCATCTGCAAGTTTTTGGTGACTCCTAGTTGGTTATAAAATAGGTCAATGATGAGTTTCTAACAAAAGATGAAAAGTTGTTGCCTTACAAACGTATGGTGGATGACTTCAAAAAATATTTCACCTCCATCCAATTTGAGCAGATCGTGAGACTCCAGAATAAGGCAGCAGATGCTATGGCTACCATTGGTTCTCTCCTCAACATGCCAAAAGACCGCACATATTGTCAGTTCTTAGTCGAGCAACTCCTAATCCCAATGTACAATATCCCTGAGAGTGACATGGTGTGTGATATTGTAGGTCCTGAATCCCCTTGGTACCATAAAATTTACACCTATATTCATGACAACACCCCCCCGCCTAATCTCACGAGAAACCAACGTAAATCATTCATCCAACGCACTGCCTACTACACCATCATCGGTGATACACTTTATCGACGTGGGTATGATGGAACTCTCCCCCATTGTTTAGATGAAACCAAATCCCGCACGACATTAACAAAAGTGCATAGTGGTATTTGTGGGGCCCATTCTAATGGTATGACCCTAGCCAAATGGATTCTAAGAGCAGGGTATTACTAGCCTACAATGGAACATGATGCTTGTGAATATGTCAAAAAGTGTCCTCCGTGTCAACATGCAGATTTGATTCACACTCCGACACAAGACCTAAAACCTATCACGACACCTTGGTCATTTTCACAATGGGGTTTCGACTTGATTGGAAACATCTACCCTCCATCCTCTGATGGTCACACTTTCATCATCACAACTACTGAATAATTCACCAAGTGGGTGGAAGCCATACCACTCAGTCAAATCACTGGTGTTCAGATCTCTAAGTTCATCCTCTACCATATCCTCTATAGGTACGGTATCCCCTTTGCCATCATCACTGACAATGGAAAGTCATTCAAGAATAAGTGTATGAAGCTCCTTTGTGACACGTATCATATCCAACATCATTGGTCCACCCCCTACTACCCCCAGGGTAATGGACAAGCAGAAGCAACAAACAAAACATTGATCAAAATCATTAAGAAGATGGTCAATAACACTGCTCGAGATTGGCACCTCCATATCCATCCTGCTCTTTGGGCCTACCGTACGTCCATCCGTACCCCCACCGACGCTACTCCATAATCTCTTGTCTATGGCATTGAAGCCATCTTGCCAGTCGAAGTTGAAATCCCTTCACTCCGAATATCACTCAAGAATCTCATCACCGATGAAGACACCCGAGTAGCATGGCTAGCACAGTTGGAATTGCTGGATGAAAAATGGGTCAAGGCTTATAACCATCTGCAACCCTATCAACACTGACTCAAAAGGATCTACAATAAGAAATTCTGCCCTCGCCAATTCAATGTTGGTGACTTGGTCCTTAAAGAGAATCAACGGAATGAACAAATCGAGAGAAAAAGGGCAAGTTTGAAGCTAATTGGTTGGGCCCTTATGTCATCACCACAAAGTATGGTTCTGGCGCTTACATGCTATCTACCCCTGAAGGGGAGCCCTTGGAAGAACCCATCAACATCATGCACCTAAAGAAGTTCTATACTTAGGTCAGCTGGGGTATCCTTCCTGGTAAAAGTCAAAAAATACAAAAAAATCAAAAATCCAAAAAAATAGCAAAAAGAAATAATTCATCCTATGGTGAAAACCACCCCTATGTGGCACCTTGGATATGTACGATTGGTGAAAACCTAGTAACAAGTGCCTCTTGTATAGGGCTTAATCATTATCTACCTCACGTCCTGGTTACTTTATGGCTTATCCGCCGATTCCTCAATCCCCATATCCTCCATCCGTTTGCGTCACCTCGTCGCTTGGTATATTTCTAGTTGAGCATTGGAGGACCATCATCCGCTATCCAACATCTTGAGCTTGTTATCCTAATATGAGCTTGTGTCATCTCATTGTTGTGGTTGTCTCCATCTAGGTTCACTCCTCGTGTTCATCTCCATTTAGGTCTCATCATGTTTTCTCTTGAACTACGACGCCTCTGCGCTTACACATAGGCAAGGCTAATCTTTGATCGGCCCCCAAGGCATTTTGTCGTTCATCATCTGTCCTCATGGTCCACTTTTCGATCTTTTCCATCCTCGGTCTTTTGTCCTGTCCGAACTACATTGCCCATGCACTTTCACGTAGGCAAGGTTGATCTTTTGATCTGCCCCTGGGGCTTATGTTTGTCTTGGTCATCCATCAGTTTCCATTAGTCCACTTTCCACTCTTTTACCATGGTCTTTTCCTGAACTACGAAGGCTCTGCGCTTTCACGTAGGCAAGGTTGATCTTTGATCAACCCCCAAGCCCCTAGGTCTTTAGGTTGTGTCTCGTCCTCTCGTTGTCTTGTTGTCAAGTATGTCCCTATCATCGTTGATTCTTCACAAACAAGATCTTCTCGTATCAAGAAATCTGCCCAATGGCAATTATCCTGCATCATCTAGGTCACTTTAGCTTAGTATCCATCATCGGTCTTAACATGATGCATCCTTCCTAACAGACCAAATCAACCCCATCCATCCTTGGGATCTTATTGTAAAGGACGCTTGTAATTGATCGTGATCTTTTGGTACTTTTGGATTTTGTTTATTATTTGAGCTCCCTCTCTTAACTAGTCAAGATCACCATGATCCATCATATTATGGTGTGTTTTGCCTAGTCAACATAGGGGCATCTCTTGACTATTTTATTGTTGTTGTCTGCTGGGATGCTCCACGTAGTACCCACCAGGACTCCTCCTGGATCCTGCGTTATGTGGGGGCATCCCTTTGTGCTTGCGGTTATTCCAATACCTGGCCCGACCAAAGTCATCGCGAATTTGGGTATTGGGATAGCCTTCTTGTTTGTTGTGTTTGTTTTATGCATTAGACATTAATCCATTTTGTTTTACATACACTGAAGCCTGATGTCTTATGCTATAGAAAAAACCAGTGCTCTAAAGGATGGAAAATTGCATTCATGTTGCATTTCATCTCATTGCATATCCCCCCTTTATCCATCCTTGCTCCTATATCTATGACTTCTGATTTTGGTTGTACAAAATCTCACTCCTTCTTACTGACTTTCCTTCTTAGGATCCTTACAATTCTTGGCAGGTACCGTGCCCCACACACCCTACGCCTATCACCTACCCATTGATACTTATGTCTACATTGCATTTAGTGTGTCGTTTCATTCATCCATTTTGCATCAATTCATTTAGGTTCATTTATCCATTTGCATCAATTCATTTAGGTTCATTCATCCATCTTGCATCAATTCATTAGGTTCATTTATCCATTTTGCATCAATTCATTTAGGTTCATTTATCCATTTGCATCAATTCATTTAGGTTCATCATTTACCCATATTGCATCAATTCATTAGGTTCATTTATCCCTATTGCATCCATTCATTTGGTTCATTCATCCATACATTCCCATATATTTTCATACCCACCTATGCATCATTATTAGGCCTATATTAAGTACATCATATATACAATTGCAATACTATTCATAAATCTTTAACGTCATCCATAATCACATCATCCAAACATGCATAAATAAATCATTAACATCATACATTGTCACAACATCCATATCAACACAACTCATCATATACATGTGCATAACATACATCATCTTTCATAAAAACATAAATATATAACCATATGCATAATATAAATCATCTATCACAAAAATATTCGACATAATATCAATGGGGACCATCACATATCATCATCAAAATAATACAATGTTCATATCCAAAATATAGTCACATTATAATCACCTACATATCATCCTCAAATAAGAAGCATAATCTAAGAATATGTGCTACACCTCCATCCGGTACCTGTCAAAGCACCTGTATCCTCTCACCTGTCCTTTGCCTACCCTGAGCTGCCCACACCTAACCTCTGAGGAGACTTAGGCACCAGTCCCTTGTATGTCAGAGTCCCTTGCGACTCACAAGCTAGAGTCCCAAATCGTGAAGGAGTCGGCTGAAAATCACTGTACCCTCTGGTCCATGTCCTTAATGACAAGGATGATATCGACATCTGTGGTACCTTCCTAACATACCGCACTGTACGCTGCGCTGGATCTGGCACTGCCTGCTCATACACACATCTCTAATATCCCGCCTCATGCATATACTCATCCCTCTGTCCA
>CM021107.1:418072017-418178124 GCA_007115665.2 Sequoiadendron giganteum | reverse complement strand
CCTCTATCTCCTCTTGAACCTGCTCCACCTGGCTCGCCAACTGAATTCTCCTCAACTGTCCTCTCCTCCCCACTCTCATTAGTCTCCTCGGCTGCTCTCCAGTCTGCCTCTCCCCCCTTGGCCTCCTCTCCATCTCCACCCATCCCTATAGTGTGGGACTCCTGCTCCGCCCAGATCTCTAGTTGGACCCTCCTCTGTTGGCTGCTCTCGGTCATCCTCCCAGGACATCCTTTGACATCTGTCCCCCCTCTGCTCCCTCCTACTCGGCTCTCAACTGCATTCGCCTCCGTTGTACTCTACCACAAATCCATGTCTGTCCAACAATCCTCCTCTCCACCACCCCTAGCATCTCCACCTCTAGCTCACTCCCTCGTCTCGCCATCTCTGTCTCTAGCCCTCCCCCATCACCTAGCCCTCCTGCCTCCATCTCCTCCCCCACATCTCTCCTAGCCCTCCTCTAAGGTTGCCTCCTCCTGATCCTCCTCCTCCTCTCTAGCTGATCTCCAACACCACCCTCATCCACCCCGCCACTCTGATGTCCCGCATCCTCCTATCCCCCCTCCTCCTTCTCATCCTCTGGCCCCCATGATTGGCTCCTCCAATGTGACCCTCTCCCACTGGTTGTTGTGAAACCACCAAGCGTACCAATCTATAACTCCTGCATCCTCTAGACCCACCCCCATCCTTGGAAAGGGCACCCCACCTGCCATAACCCACGCCTCCCTCGCTGCCCTCACTGACAACTTGTCGCTCCATGGCACTTCTCTGGTGAGCCATCGAAACATAGTCGACGCTGTTGGAATATCCTACATAATTTCAAACTGCCTCTCCACCCTATCCGGATGATGCGCCTCCACTATGTGTGGTTGACTCCCAATCAAGACACATCTACATCTGAAGAAACCCTGACATCTCTCCTCCTCAACCCTCCATCCCCTAAACCGCCGATACATGTATGGCCACCATACTATGTCCTCCTCTTGTACCTCATCAAATGCTCTCCTCCACTGATCCATCTCTCCCTACATCTCATACCATAGGACGCAACCCCTATCTACTTCGTACTCCCAATCCACCGAATCTCTATCATCCAACTCTCCTCTCCTCACCACTATGGGTCTCGTCACCATGATATGCTCCCAACCCCACACCTATAATAATGTCATATGCGTCATGCTCTGCATCCCCCGATAACAGATCATATGCATGTCTCGGTATAACTTGGCCAAAACACATGACCCCATGAAAACTGTCCCTCCCGCCACTTGGCAATATGTCGAATCACCTCCATATACCATAAGCTGCAAAATCACCTGCTTCGATCTGACAGTAGTATCCCACTAATCAGACAACACAAATACAGTGGTAATGATGGCAACTCCAAGGCTAAGCATTTGTCTACATCTATCTGATCCCTCTGTATCGGCAAATTATCTCGCCCAAATAGTAAAAGGATGGTCTCATCTAACTGTGCTCCTCTCGACACCACCTCACTCACTAACCAACCTGCTATCGGCAACCTCAAAATCTGTCACACACCCTCTAGTGTCACCGTCATCTCCCCCATCGGAAGATGGAAGGTCGATGTCATTGAGCTCCATCTCAATATCAAGGTTGTCAACATTGCCCGATGTGCTCTCATCTCCAGAAATTGCACTAAGTGCAGTAACCCTGCCTGCTCCAGGGTTGCATGGTCCGCCCCACTCATGGCCTCTATAGTTGCCGCCAGTGCCTCTGGCCTCCGCTCATGTGTCTGTAATCGATCAAAATACTGCAATCATAACATCCACCTTGTCATTTCTTGTCAATCTCTTTTCTGGTCCTGGGACTTTCTCTTTCTTATCTTCTCTCTCTTTCCTCACCTCTGCCCTCTAACTCCCCCCCCTCCCGGGCTGGAGCAGATTCACCCCCGGCCGCGGGGTGGACCCGCCCCTGGTTGCGGGGCGGATCCGCCCCTAGCCACGAGGCGCACCCACCCCGAGCTAGGGTGGACCCACCTCGAGCCGAGGTGGCTTCGCCCACAGACGGGCGGCGTCGCCGCCACTGGCCACAGGGCAACGCCCGGCGGGGCTGCCACCGGACACAGCGACGTATGTCCGCCGGACCCTAGGGCAAACTCGCCTCGAGCTAGGGCGGACCCGCCCAACCCCAAGGCGAACCCGCCCCACGTCGGGGCGGACCCGCCTGACCCCAAGGTAAACCCACCCCGAGCCGAGGAAGACTTGCCCCGAGCTGGGGCGACCCCACCCATCGAAGGGCATATTCGCCCCTCTGTGGGTGAATCGCCTTTTCCCCCTCCCTCAATTTTCCAACCCCAATTTTTTTATTTTCTCAACTACCCATTTTTCATTCCTATCCCGCCCACACAATCCATTTATTACATTTTCAATAAAAAATCTAAAATTCGTTAAAATTACAAAAATAATGCATAGAGTGTTTTGACGCTAACCTAGTGGGGCCCACCCTGCTAACTGTAGGATCATCGAATCTCGTTCATTCGGTGGATGATCTCAGTGTCGTTATCCTATGACATCTTCTCTCCTTGTCTACTTTATCTTCTCTCAACTACTACAGTACAAATGAGGTAAGGTAATTTTTAAAATTACCTTATATTCCTTTTTCCACCCTTTTTAAGGGGTATTTTTTACCCCTTATTTACCTTTTTGTTTCCTCCGACTAATCTCTTCCCTTCCCGGGGCCGTCATTTGCAGCCCGTTTGTCTGATTGACTTCGTTCAAAAAGAAAACTTTCATAATTTTTCATGCTCTTTCCAACCATACCATCCATTTCTTCCTATCGAAAAGTTTCCCGAGACCCCTATTTCTCCCCCGTCATCCTCTCGAGGGGGCATACCCTTCACATTTAACCATTTTCCCTGCCATAGTCATTCCCTTGCAGGATTGGGGCATCTTCATCCATTCCCCCGCTAATTGGACAACTCAGGTCCTCCTCTCCACGCTGGGGCATCATCTTTCGGTTACTTCCTCTATAGAGTCATCTACATTTTTTTCTTCTTCGAAGCACAGTTATTCTAATGGTACTTCAAAGAGGGGAAAAATGTAGACATCTAAATTTGATCACTTCCATATGATCAAAATCATCTACTCTATCCATCTATGTCATTAATAGTGATTAAATACTTTATTTAATCATTATTTCATTTTCTGCCTAAGCTTCCTAAAGTATGTGATTGAATAATTAAATACTTTACCTTACACCTTTTTTTCTCTAAATTAAATAAATAGGACAATTTATTTAATTTAGTCATTTGACCTATTTGGATTAAAACCAATTTTTAATCCCTTTTTTTCTCTCTCCTTGTCACATTCTCCATAATCCTCTTTTAATCTAGATTAAATTAATTTATCTATGATTAGGATGTGCACCACTTAACCAAGATTAGTGTCACATCCTCCATAATCTCCCACTTTCCTCTAATCTCTCATTAATTATCATAATCATGTGTTTGCACAAGCTTAATCAAAGTCATTAGCCACATTTAGCATACTCTTTTTGGTCAACCTTTCCACTTGCCTTTCTTGGCCTTGACTCTCTTTACCATGTGAATTTTTAATTCACATTTATTCACCCAAGGCTCCTCTCTTCCCCATGTGAATTTTTAATTCACTTTTATCTTTCCAAGGTCTACCCTATCCCCATGCAAGTTCTAGAAGGCTTGACTTGTCACTTTACATGTGTCAAATACTTCTAAAACCTTTGACTTGTCACATCACTCACATGTGACAAATCCCCTATTTTTTGGAAACCCTCTCTTATCCAATAGACTCTCTCAGGCATGTGAATTCTTAATTCACATTTATTTATCCAACCACTTCCCCTTTTCCCATGGAGATTTTTGAGGAATTCTAAAATTCCTCAAATGTCTCTTTTATTCTCATTTGGGGACAAGAAGTTCCTTTTTGAGAAAATATTCTCATCCCCCAAGGTACCTACAAGGTACTTGTCCTTCATCCACATCATGTACCTCTCTTCCACCTCATTTTCACATCATCCCACCCTAGGCCATCTCACATTCCACATGTCAAGATGTGAGGGCTTATGAGTCCTCAAGTCATCATAGCCCCCCATCTTGATCTTGTTGGATAAATCTCAACCATTCAAATTGTTCTATAAATACCCCCTCATTTCTCTCATTTGGGAATCAAATATTTTGTTATCAAAACTCTTGCAAAATTTTTATTTGAGCTCTCATCCACCATAGCATTTAGCATCTCACCATTACCATGTCTTCACCCATTTTGCATATCACTTTGAATACTTAATTTATCTTGTCATCCAAAGAGGACAAAAATCTTCAAAGATCAAAGGACCAACCAAGGAAGAAGCAGCATAAAGGTATAATCAATCTTAATTTGTTTCATCTTGCTTTCATGTTTATCAATTCCTTAGGCTAATCGTTGAGGTGTCCTCTTTGTGTTATTTCTTTTTATTGCATTAATAGTTATTTAACATCTCATATTAGGACTTAAAATTTTAGAGATCATAGTATGATGTAAAGATGTTACACTATGCAATGGTTGATTGTCATATGTCGCCTTGGACACACATCGATATTCTTGGTTGTCGCTGAGCTAAAACATGAACCCACAATTATTTTCATGAAATAACAAACACTGTTCAATCCACAACATCAACACAGACCATTGATCTTCATCACAATGCCATAGCTTAGCATGTTTTCTCTTATCACATTAAATAATATATGTGATGCATAGAACTCAATCTCTGCAATCATTCTCTTCCACTTGTCAACATTTTGCACGTCACAATTTCAACCTTGTCAAAGCGAGCTATAAATGTGATACTACAACTATCGTTGATTTCTCCCATCTACAACACTGACCATCAATCTTCCTATACAGAGAGTCTTGAGCTCGATCCCACTGGACACATGATGGGATTCCACATTTTTTCCTACAGAAGATTATGTCAGATAAAAAGTAATGCAGGCATGCAAGAGTCGCCCGATCTTCAATCGCAAATGACAGTCATTGGTCTTAGCCCAAATAAATATTAACCGCCAGACTTAGGAAATATTGAAGTCTTCACCACTCCACTGATCCAGTTATACCTAGTTCAAGGGGCCAGTTTCTCAACAACTTAGAGGGTTTAAGTCATAACTTAAGCTACTTGTTACCGTCAGTTGCCAATCAACTACATAAAATAGAAATCCTATGTAGTGCTATGACTGAAACCCTTAGGGTTTTACTGAGAAACCCTAATCAAACCAAAGAGCATAAATAATTCATTTATGAGCTCAAGAATCATCATTTAAACAATTAGATCACACATATGGGATGTACTCAAAAAACCCATATCAGATCTGCTATCTGATTTCTCCATAAAATTTTAAAAATAGTTTTTGTAATAGCTTACCAACTTTACATGACAATATTGCAACATTTAATGCAACTTTGTAGTTTTGCAAAATATTCTCTTCTCTCCACAATAATTCACCAATCTGCATGAGGTTGATCCTCTAACAAAATTCCAACAATATCCCTTTTGACATCAATGACAATCATATTGCCAACAATCTCCCCCTTTGTCATTAATGGAAAAATAAATGCTCTTCTCTTGAAAATGCATGCTCAAATTCATCTCCAGCAGTGACTGATGAACTTGCAATGGCTTTTGATGAACTTGAATTGAAGCTCCTCACACCAACCTTTCTCCCCCTTAGTGCTATTATATATCCACCTTTGATAAACATAGAACATATGTCCTTTTTATCCCAAAGCATCTAGAGAATTTGGACCTTTTTCTCCCCACTTTTTTGTAGACCCAAAGCATTTGCACTTTTTATTAGCTAGATGATTTGGACTTTTTCTCTCGCTTTGACTTCAATGGAAAAGGGACTAATTTTCCTCCCCTTATAACATATAGAGAAGTGTGTCTAGGAATTCTACAACCATCAAGTCATTAAAAATTTGCAAAACCATTCATACCTGACTTTCCTTTTCTATTTTCTTCTAGGGATGAATAAGGCTTTTATGTTTCTCGCTTGGACTCATGCTCTATCACATAAAAAAATAGTGATGTGAAGTAGGACTAACCACTCCCAATTTCTGTCTCAAATACTCAAATTGCTCTTTGGGAAGAGGTTTGGTGAATATGTCTGTAACCCGATCCGTGGTTGGCACATATTGCATGTTGACTTCTTGATCTGCAACCTTTTCTCTTAAGAAGTGATACTTGATTGAGATGTGTTTAGTCCTAGAATGCATCACTAGATTTTTTGATACATGTATGTTGAACCAGACAACTGAGAGGGGGGTGAATCCATTGTAACAAATTTAAACTTTTAAATCATTCATCAAAACTTAGATCAACCACAAATCCTTAACACTGCTAAAATGATTAAACATTAAGTGCAAGAGCAAAAACTGAAATTCATCACACAAACACAAAAACAACAAATTTATGTGGAAAACCCAATGAGGGAAAAACCACAGTGAGGATTAAATCACACCATATAAAATATCAAAACTGATTACAAAGGCTCACTACCAAAAAAAAAGGCTCTTTTTCGCTATCCAGATCAGGACTCACTGTCCAATAGGACTAACTGCCCGGAGGGCTCACCGCCACAGAGATACAAAGAAGATAGAAGAGATATGTTACAAAGAGAAGACATTCTCAATGCAATAGAGATTTCCACCACAATTTTATCAACCACTTGAAGATATGCATGAATGATAGAGTACACCTTCAGCTCATTGCATCTAAAAACTCAACATTTAGACTTCACATTGATCTACCACACTCGCATTACACACACATCGATTCACATCTATTTCACATCTATCTGCTCTATTTCTTTGCACTTATCTCTTTGTGCATCTTCCGTCAATAACGTATCCTGTATTTATACCATCTTCAATTTTGAAACATATCCAAAATTGACCATCCATCATTAAATTCAAATTAGGTCGGCGCTAAAACATCCTAGGGTGGAATTAGAATGAGGGAAACCTAAACACAAGCTTGATGAGGACCCAAATAGGTCTCGACACATTTCATCAACTTCGAAGGTATTGTTCAACACAAGGTTGGCCAAACCAGTGTAAAACACATAGAAAAATTAAGCACACACAACCCTTAGCATGATCAAATCTTTCCAGACACCAAAATTATCTTCAACACGATCATAAAAACTTAAATCTAGAATTGCAAGTCATAAGACAACCAAAACAAAATTCAGACCAACAAAAATTCTCCTAGATCTCAACTAGATACACGAAAAACCATAGTTCACAACTGGTGAACATAAGTCACATTGAACAATGAATCAAAAGCCAAGAATCTGGATATAGAAACTTCCAACAACCATGATCAACCTATTTGAACCACACAAACATAGAAGCAAATCCAAAGAAAAACCTGGAGCAACCACTGAACACCTGCAACCTTTCTTCATTACAATTTTCTCAATGTCCTTGACATATATAGCCAATAACTTGCATCCATAACATCAATGAAACCAACAAACAATTGATAACCAATTGACTAGTTGACATCAATGACAACACCTTCATTCTTGCAATAGTTTATAGAACTTGAATTTTCACAAAGAATAAAGATAGGTGATTTGTACTCTACCTTGATTTCTTTAAGTGTTTTATTTATCCACAACACTTGAGTGCAATATGCCACTGTTGCAATATACTCTTCTTTAGTTGTGGAGAGAGTATATGCCTTTATTTTGCTAACCCATGAAATAAGTTAGTTTCCAAGGAAGAACATAACACCACTAGTGTTTCTTCTACCATCCAGACTTCCTACCCAATTAGCATCTACACATATTGTCAAAGTGAAATATTTACCTTTAGGATACCATAGTCCATAGTCATTGTACTCTTGATATATCTAAGTATTATTTTTACTGAATTAACATGTGACTCTTTAGAAGTAGCTTGAAATCTTGTAACCATGCACACTGCTTGCATAATATTCCATCTTGATGTAGTTAGGTACAACAAGATGCCTATCATTGATCTATAAATGGTTTGATTTTCATGGAGGGATTCATCTTACTCAATTTGCATCCTATTATCATGAGGGTAGCAACTATTTTTATGTCTCCCATTCCAAACTTCTTAAGCATCTCCTTAGCATACTTAGTTTGAGATATGAATATTCCTTCATCAGTTTTTACTATCTGTAGACTAAGGAAGAAAGAAAGTTCTCAAAGCATTGACATCTCAAATTCATTTTGCATTTGATTAGCAAACGCCTTGCACATTTCTTCATTTCTACCACAAAAATGATGTCATCCACATATACAACAATTATTATCATATGCTCTCCATCTGATTTGAAGTACAAATTGCTATATGCATATACTTTTATTGAATCTTTGTTGTTGCGGGTACTAGTCTAGTCTTGAGTACCAAGCTCTAAGTGCTTGTTTTAGACCATACAAAGTTTTCTTCAGTTTTGCAAAAATAGTCTTCTTCTTTTGATATCTAAACACTTTCAGGTTGTTCTATGTAAACTTCTTATTCTAGGTTTCCATTTAAGAAAGCGGATTTGACATCCATTTGATAGACTTTGAATTTCTTATAATCAGAGAATGCTAGAAACATTCTTATGACTTCCAATGTAGCCACTAGAGTAAATTCTTCTTCAAATTATATACCTTCAACTTGTGCATATCCTTTGCACACTAATTTGGATTTATTCCTTACAATAGTTCCATCCTCATTGAGCTTGTTTCTAAAGACCCACTTAGTACCTATCACATTCTTATTTGGTGGTCTTGGAACTAATTTCCAAGTTTTATTCTTTTAAATTTAGCTCAGTTCTTCTTCCATGTCTTTTTCCATTTTTCATCCTTGCTAGCTTCAACATAGCTCTTAGGCTCTATTTGAGATATGAGAGAAAATTTTACTTGCTCTTTATTCTTTGCAACTCTTCTCCTTGTATAAACTCCTACATCTATATTGCCAATGATCTATTCTATTGGATGATCCTTTTGAACATATCTTACAGGTGCCTTTTTATTGAATTCCTCAAGCTCTTCATAAACTATTCCCTTTTTAGACTTTGTTTCATCTTTATAGATATCTCTGTCAGGTTTAACATGTTTCAAGTCTTCATCAACCTTGACATTGATACTCTCTACAATTTTGTGTAATCTTTTCTTGTAGCATTTTTAAGCCTTGCTTTGAGGGGAATATCCAAGAAATATTCCTTCATGACATCTTGAATCAAAACTTCTCAAGTTATCTTCTTCTCTCCCGATGTAAATTTTTTTGCCAAACACTCTAAAGTATTTAAAAGAAGTAATTTTTCCATACCACAATTCATGGGGGTTTTCTCATTGTTTATCCTTAATTGAAATCTATTCAAGGTATATACTGTTGTATGTACTACCTCTCTCTAGTACATATCAAGTAACTTTTCCTTATTTAGCATTGTTTTGGCCACCTCTTTGATTGTTCTATTCTTTCTTTCAACAACTCCATTCTTTCGTGAAGTCCTTGCTTCAGAATATTATCTTATGATTCCATGCTTCTCACAATACTCTATGAACTTGTTTAAGGTGAATTCTCCACCTCTATCAGATCTTAATAATTTGATTCTTCATCCAATATCCTTCTCAACCATGACCCTAAAGATTTTAAATATTTCTTGAATGCTTGAGACTTATCTTTCAAAAAAGTTACACATTTCATTCTTGAGTAATCATTTATCAACAACATGAAGTACCTTTCTCCTTTCAGTCCGCTTGTCCTTGTGGGACCACAAAGATCAGTATGCACCAACTCCAAAGGCTTAGAGGTTGCATACTCTTTTGTTTGATATTTTACCCTTGTTTTCTTGCCTTGCAAACATTCCTTGAAAGTGGTGTTTTTAGGTTTGGTTATTTTGGGCATGTTTCTAACAAGATTATTTGAGCTCACTTTTACCATATTGTCAAAATTGACATGACCTATTGTTTTATGCCATAAACAAATCTCATCAGCATCTTTCTACAACTAATCTCCCTAATTTCTTTATCTTGCATCCTTCTACATTAAATGAGACTTTATATCTATTGTCACACATCTAGCTGACACTAAGTAGATTATGTTTTAATCCTTAAACATAAAGGACATAATGTGTAGGCAATTTTCCATCTATGCTTAGAGTTCCTTTACCATATATTTTTACTACAATATTGTCTCCCAAACTAATAGATCCTTCCTTGTATTTACTCAATTTGATAAACTTGCACTTATCACCAGTCATGTGCCTAGAGAAACCATTGTTTATTACCCACAAATTCTACTTCTTGGCATGAAGTATAGTTTGAGAAATCATCAATTGTGCAACCTTCTGATCTTTCTCTTTCCACACTTTCTTGGGTCTCTTTTTTGTCTTATCTTTATCTTTTACAAAGACTTGTGAACCTTTGTTCACACTGGGGGGCATGTTTTTTTCTTTTAATTTGTACTTTTGGTCTTACAAAGTTTGTTCTACATTGTCTAGCTATGTGGCCAAAATGATTGTAGTTATAGCATATTACATTTTTATCTACTAAAGGAGAAAATAAATTTCTACTCACAAATTTTGTATTCCTTTTAAGTACAACTCTACATTCACTAGCCCTATGACCAAACTGATTACATGTATAGCAATAACCATAGAAAAATGAGGAATAACTAGTCATAACATTTCTTTTTGTAGGATGATGAGGTTTTATTTTCTTAGGTTTCTTCAATTCTCTCACCCTTATGAAACCATCTACATCAGCTCCCTTTATTTTTTGCTTCTTCTTCAAGTTTCCAAAGACTAATTTATTATTCTTATCTTCTATAGGCCTCTTTTCTCCTTCAACTTTCTTCATCTCATCAGTTCTTTTGTTCAATTTTTTATTTTTCAGAGGCATTCTTCTTGTAATCTTTTGATAAAGATTTCTCATTCTTTTATTCAGACTTTTCTTTTGCTTTGAAATTATAATATAAGTTTGTAGATGCATTGATAGTAGGACCCTTTCCTTTTTCAAAACCAAGACCAAATTTTTCTTTTGATGGTTTTTGTGAGTTAATCAACTCATCAAGTATTTCAGAGCCACATTTCAGTTTCAAACCTTTATCAAAATTTTCTTTGGAATTTTCAAGTTCTTTTCTTAAAGCCATTATTTCTGCTTCTAACTTCATGCATTCATTGTATTGAGAATGTAGTTCAAGTTTTACTACATCTTCTATCCTTTTAGTTTCTTCAACTCGAGTCTTCAAATTAATCATCATCTGATTAGATTCTTCAAGACTTTTGGATATTTTTTAATTTCCTCTTATGCATGCTTCTTCTTTGAGTTCTCCTTTCACATCCATTCAATCTCATCTAGAGCAAAAATGAGTTCACCCTCTAGATTGACTTCTTCTTCATCTTCAACTTCTTTTTATTGATCCTCAAAACCTGATCATAATTCCATGATAGGGATTCATCTCCATCAACCAAAAAGGCACAATCATGGTCATCATCTGAGCTATCACTAACATCAAATGAATCACTTTATTATTTTGTGTATAGGCTCTTCTTATTTTTCAAGAATTTATTCTTCTTAGAGAAGTAGGGTTTCTTCTTTTTACTATCCTCTTCTTTCTCAATGTTATCCTTTTTTATACAAGGGAATTTAACAATAAGATGTCCTATCTTACCATAGTTAAAGCATTTAAAGGGTAAGTTACCTTCATATTTTCTAGAGCCTCTTCTTAATTTTTTGAAAAAGATAGTTTCTTCTTCACCAGTCTTCTCAGATCTAGAAGAAGATGTTTCTATATTTTCCTTCTTATCTGATTTGAATGCAACTTCTCTCTTAGAGGTATTTGCATCTCCTATTCTCATCTCATAGGTAATGAAGGTGACATTCAACTCATCAAAAATGAGTTTATTCATATCCCTTGCTTCTTCTATTGTAGAGATTTTAGAATCATACCTTGATGGCAAGGATCTTAGGACCTTCTTGACAATGAAAAATTCTCACTTCTTCTCCTAGGAATATGATTGCATTTACTATTTCATCTACCCTGAGGAGGTGGGCTTCAATATTTTCATCATCGTTCATCTTAAGACTTTCAAACTTACCTTTGTAAGTTTTTATCTTGGCCCACTTTACCTTATCGTCACCTTCATATATGCTCTTCAATTTGACCCAAATCTTATGAGCAGTTTGAAAGTGCATGACTTTGATAAAATTTTAATTAAATAATTCACAAATAATAGCATTCTTTTCCTTGGCATTGTTATCATATACTTAATTATCATCCTGATCAGTAGGAGGTGTAGCAAGAATAACATAGTCATTTACCACAAACATCCATACATCAAACCATAATGAAGATAAATATGCTTCCATTCTAATGCTCCAAAATGCATAGTTTTATCCATAAAAGAGAGGTGATTTATTTGAGGAAGAACCTTCATGACTACCCATTTGTGTCCACAATCCAAGATCTACCTGAGATGATTAAGCTTATCCAAAGGAACCAGTGATCTGATACCAATTGTTAGAACACAACTATCTACTAAGAGGGGGGGGGGGGGTGAATTAGTAATTAAATTCAAACTAATTATTTAATACTTTTAAAGCAAGATAAAAGTATATGCATAGATTTAAACACACATGCACACATGAAACTAGAAGTATGCAGAAAACCCAATATGGGAAAAACCATGGTGAGAATAACTACTAGGATCTACTATCCTAATCCAACCTCACAATAGGAACCGTTACAATGTTTAAGGGCACCAAACCTAAGGAGACATCAATCCACTAATTTAAGAGCACTAACTCTAAGGAAGAACCTACTCTCTTACTAAGCACCAACTCAGATTTTTTATGGCACCAACCAATTAGATTTATAAAGAAATTTTGGAGCTACAACTCTTGATTACATATGATTCAAAATGAATCCAATTCAATGTTACAGACTTGATCTGCAACTACTCATTCACTTCTCTACTCCTCTACAAGAATTCTCTATATCTCTACTATTGCTAACTCAACAAATCATACCTATCTTCTCTTCACTTTCCCCCTTTTCTACTCTATCACATAGCTTTTCCACATAGGCATATCCTAGATGATGTTATCAGTATTCGGTCTAGGTCATATTTATCACAACATTTACACATACATTCTCTATCACTCTTCGTTGTTCAATTAGACTAATCACACCTTTCTTGACTGACAAGTCTACTATTTCTCGAGCCATGCACCACTTTTACATCACCTCTATAATTTGATATTTTTAGCATTTGTCAAACCCTAGATCTGATACACATTAAATCAACTTATTGCATGATTTATCTGGTATCAAATATTTTAGCCATCCGTGCTTTGATAAAACTGACTATTCATCTCAATCACCAATCAAAATTGTAGCTAAAGTGATTACAACAATAAATTTTGTTAACTGTGTCAACTTCCATCGCTTGATTGAGAGTTCCACCATTTGAATGTTGAGAGAATCATATATTTGAATGCTAGTCATAGATTTATAACTTCCTGCCATGATTTGATGATCTTCATTCAATCTCTTCAACATTAAAATGTAGTGGTCAGATCAAAATCTCTTTAAATATACACCATAGATCACTATCGCATGGCATATGCCTAGCATGTTGATGCAGTCATGGCAGGAGGGTTTTCAAAGAAAACGGTCCAACCATGCAGCTAGAACAACGCAGTGAAAATAAAACATAATAATGCAGAAATTGGCAGCAAACACACATGCCAACATTCTTATTATCTCAAAATTGGATTACATACATTCGGCCACATCCGGGCATACAAATTTGGCTCACAGGCCTGCTTACAACATGCTCAAACTACAGTGCTCATACATGCAAGCGAAAGATCCTACAGATCAAACTTTACAATATTCTTATCTAATTATTCATGATTGTTCCCCTATTCTAATGATCTAATACAAGTTATATATCACATCCTCGGGTCGAGAGACATCCGCATCGGCCCAAGATTATTACAATCTCCAATTAAGGAAATGTAACGTGTGCAAGAACAAGTCAGCCTCAAATCTGAAATACTTCCATGGTAGATGCATATGATGAAGTGTGGACCTATTTGCAAGATTAGAGACACCTCATAGAAAAAATCTAAACATACTGGGAGGATCCTTAAGTGATGGGCAAGATCTGTGATCGATCCAACTAGCCATTACGGTTTGAAATTATTCCGGGGCCAGAAACAAAAACTCTCTTAATCTGAAAGCGATAAACTACCCAAAAAGAGATCCAAATGAGCTGAAAACTTGGAATAAGGCAATTGAGCACGTCCACAATGAAATCCCAGGTACATGAGATCTGTTGAGCAAACATGAAGATACACCGTATCTACCAACACGAACAAGAACAAGAACAAAATTGAATGGAAATATTTTTTGTTGATGCAAGATTTCCAAGAACCAAGGATGCTCCTGCATTAGACACCCTAGGTGAGAAAAAGATGTTCCATGAGAGGAGCTCATGAAAATCTGACTGGATTCGGGATATAGATCCCATGCTTGTTTCTAATCCAAATGTCTTCCTTGTCTGTACCTTTCATCTTCCTAACCCCTTTTATTTCTTCTATCTCATCCTTCAATCCCTGTTTCTCTTTTCCTTCTTTTCCTTGCCTCATATTTGTATATGGTAGTAAGGGACATTTATCACCAACCAATTTCTTTTGCTTCTCTGATTTGTTTCTTCTACAAGGTGCCATCTTTCCTACAACCACAGTCTTCTGCTGCACAACTTCACTCTTTCATTACATAGGTACCATCTTTCTTTCAGACTTAACCACAAAATCTCTTTTCTCATCCATGTCATCTTTTAGTACATCCTCTGCATCTGCAATGCACCTTTTCATTAGACTCAAATTCCCCACTTCCTCTTTCTTATCTTTCAAAGAAGCCAGGTTAAACTTTTGTCCATCCTTCTCTACAATAACCAAATTTCTTCTGCAATCATACATAGCTCTTATGTCAAACTGCCAAGGTCTACCTAACAAAACATGGCATGCACTCATGGAAAAAATATCACACAACACTTCATCCCTGAAAGGTCCAATGTTAAAGTTCACCCAGCACTTCTCTTTCACTTCCATAATATTATCATCTTGTAACCAACTTATCCTATATGGACAAGGATGTGGGATCCTCTTCAAACCAAGTTTCTCTACCATCTCTTCAGATACCAAGTTATTAGTACTTCCACTATCCACAATAACCTTACAATACTTACCTCCTGATTTGCACAAAATTCGAAAAAGACTCTTCCTTTGTGAAGTTCCAATCTCTTCCCTATTCCTCCTCATCAAGACTTTGCTAAGCATCATGGATTCTCCCTGCTCAGGCTCTATCTCATCTACTTGCTCTTCCTGCATCATGCAATTCTTTTTACCTATTCCTTTACTTGATCCCTCAGGACACTCAAAAGATCGATGTCCAACTTCCCCACACTTGAAGTTTTTTCCAAGGAATTTTCTACTACCATTTCCTTTCCTTTGTACCTTTTGGTTTGATTCTCTATTCCACTTAGGTCTTGATTCCTCTTCACTTATCTGCTTCTCTCTATTGCTACTCATCTCTTTCATTCTAGGGTTACTCAACTGTCTTTTCTTCACTTTATCTTCTACCTTAAGAGCATATTGGAAGGAATCCTCAACTATGGAAATCCTCAACATACTCATCTCATCTTGAATGTTAAATCTAAGGGCATTTACATACTTAGCCACTTTCTCCCCAGTCATCTCTTAGTGACTAGATCTGATTGTCATATTGTAAAATTCCTCAATGTACTCTTTCACACTCATGTCCTTATGCTTCAAGTTCTGCAACTTCTTGAAAAATTTCATCTCATAATCTCCCAGAATAAAATTAGCCTTCAGTCTTGCAATCATCAATCTCCACCAAGTGATCTTTATTTCACCATTCTCTAATCTACCTCTCTGCAACTCTTTCCACCATAAGGCAACATTTCCTTCCAACTTAGTTTGTGCCAACCTGACCCTCAAGGGGTCTCTAATATCCTCAAGCTTGAAATAATCTTCCAACTCTCCTATCCAGTCTATCAAATCTTCTGGATTCAATGTACCAGAGAAGTTAGAAACCTCCACCCTATGACTCTTATTTGCTTGTGCTACTTCCCTCAATAGTCTCTATTCTCCCTCATCTATCTATTCTTCAACTTCTTCAACCTCAAGCTCTTCTGCAACCTCTTCATACTCATCTTCCGATTCAGGGTTTCTCCTCAGGCAACCCAAGATATTCTAGATCACATTTCTCATCTCATTCTTAAAGTCTTCCATCATCTGCTACATTCTTCTAGGGTTCATCCTTCTCGGTGATATCTCTTCCTTTTCTCAGGTGCAACTGCCTCATCTCAACGATCTAACTGCAAGGTTTCAATTGCCTCTCTCTCGACTATCTATTGAAAACACTCATAGCCTACCTCAAATCGACGCTCTATTCAGCCCAGGACCGCCACAAGGATTCACAACCCACTCAGGATTCACAATCAGATTCGCAACCAGCTCTGATACCAATTGATGCAGTCATGGTGGGAGGATTTTCAAAGAAAACAATCCAACCATGCAACCAGAACAACGCAGTGAAAATAACACATAATAATGTAGAAATTGGTAGCAAACACACATGCCAACATTCTTATTATCTCAAAATTGGATTACATACATTCGGCCACATCCAGGCATAGAGATTCAGCTCACAAGCCTGCCTACAACATGCTGAAACTACAATGCTCATACATGCGAGTGAAAGATCCTACAGATCGAACTTTACAATCTTCTTATCTAATTCTCCATGATAGTTCCCCTATTCTAATGATCTAATACAAGTTATATATCACATCTAGAGGTCGAGAGACATCCGCATCAGCCCAGGATTATTATAATCTCCAATTAAGGAAACGTAACGTGTGCAAGAACAAGTCGGCCTCAAATCTAAAATACTTCCATGGTAGATGCATATGATGAAGTGTGGACCTATTTGCAAGGTCAGAGACACCTCATAAAACAAATATAAACACTCTGAGAGGATATGCAAGTGACGGATATGATCCACGATTGATCCAACTAGCTGTTAGGGTTTGAAATTATTTCGGGGCCAGAACCAAAAATTGTCTCTTAATCCGAAAGTGATAACTTGCCAGAAAAAGATCCAAATGAGCTAAAAACTTGGAATAAGGAAATTGAGCACGTCCACAATGAAATCCCAGGTACGTGATATTTGGTGAGAAAACACGAAGATACATCGGATCTACCAACACGAACAAGAACAAAATAAGAACAAAACTAAATGGAAATATTTTTGGTTGATACAAGATTTCCAAGAACCAAGGATGCTTCTGCATCACACGTTTACACTTGATTCTCAAAGAATGACCTGTGATATGTAAAGAGACTTCCAAAATGCAATGTTTTATTTCCATCTGTTGCCTTGGATACACGTCGACATTTTGGGTTGTCACTGAGCCGAAACACAAACCCACAATTCTTTTCTTGAAATAGCGAACATTGTGTGATCTACATCATCAACACATACCATTGATATTTGCTACATTTCCATAGCTTAGAACATTTTCTCTTAGCACTAATTAAATAATATATGTGATGCTTAGAAATCAAGCATTATAATAATTTTGTGATTTCAACATTGTCAGAGTGAGTTGTAAATGTGATACTATGACCGCCGTTGATTTCTCACATCTACAACATTGACTATTGATCTTCCTATGTACAGAGTTTTGAGCTTGATCCCATTAGACACATGGTGAGATTCCACATTTCGATTGATAGAAGGTAATGTCAACGAAAAAGAAATGCAGGGGTGTGAGAGCCGCTTGATCTTCAATCACAAACTATGGTCGTTGATCCTAGCCTGAACAAATATTAACCTCTAGACTTAGAAAATATTGAAGTCTTCATCACTCCACTAAGCTAGTTATACCTAGGTTGATGGGTTAGTTTCTCAATGACTTAGAGGGCTTAAGTCATAACTTAAGCTACCTGTTGCCACCAATTGCCAATCAACTAATAATAGAAATATTGTGTAGTGCTAAGACTGAAACCCTTAGGGTTTTATTGAGAAACCCTAATCAGAACAAAGAGAAAAAATAATTCATTTCTAAGCTCAAGTCTCATCATCTAAACAAGCAAACCATATGCCTAGAATGTACTTGAAAAACCCATATCATATATGCTATCTGATTTCTCTGAAAACTTCCAAAAATAGTCTTTGTAACAACTTGATAAATTTGCATGAGAACATTACAACATTTTATGCAACTTTGTAGTTTTACAAAACATTTTATTCTCTCCATCATTCTTCACCAATCTACTTGTGACTCATCGTCTGACAAAATTGCAACAATCTCCCTTTTGACATCAATGACAATCATATTGCCAACACTAATCCTATCACATGAGACAACTAACTCATAAGGACCTAGGATAAGATAAGATCTAGATATGAGAACTAATACTTCTACAAGAAATATTATAACATAAGTAAAATTAACATGTGAATAAGTCCCATAAGTCCATTAATAGGAATTAACTAGGTACAAGAATTTATTCACACCAACGCCCCCCTTAAGTACAACTTAGGGAGGAAAAAACCAATGTAAGATGCAAAAGATAGGTCTTGGAAACAAGTCCTGATAAGGTACCCATATACAAAACAATCTCTCACAATTGGAGAAAAGGAGAAAAACCTAGTGGGAGAAAAATCTTCTCCAAAAGGGAGAAACCTAAAAAGAAAAAAAGAAAAAATGAAGGAGAAATAATGAAGACCCCCTAAGGATAACTTCCTTCACCACAAGAATTGATCACAATTGAAGATAATGAGGCAATGCCAAAGGTTTAGTGAAGATGTTTGTAACCTAGTGATCTTTAGGCAAGTACTCCAAGCTAAGAACATCGTTCTAGATGAGTTGCTTGATGGAGTGCATGTGGATCTCAATATGCTCAGTACACTAATGGCTTATTGGGTTGTGTGAGATATGAATGGCACTTTAATTGTGACACCAAAGAGTAGTGGGATGAGTGGAAGGATATCCAAACTTAGTCATCAATTGAAAAATCCAAAAAACCTCCTAACTAGTTAGAACTGCACCTTGACATTGACCTCTATCGATTATAATACAATAGTAGTATTCTTCTTGCGTGACTTTACAATTGGATCGAAAGAAAGGAAAAATAATAATCTAGAAGTAGACTTTTGATCATTAATATTTCCAGCCCAATTTGAGTTAGTGAAGCCCACAATTTGAGAAGCTCTTAATGTGTAATGAATGCCAAAATGTGTAGTTCCTTAAATTTACATCAAGATGCATTTGGATTCCTTCTAATGACTCTCATGAGCGTCTTAAGAGAAATGAGAGAAAATTCCAATAAAAAAGGATATATCATGATGACTATGTGTCATGTACAAAATATTTCCAACCAACTGTCGATACAAGGTAGGATCAATTGTCGAAGTAGTAACTAGTAGATAGTACAACACCTAATTGAAAAGGTGTGGGGGTAAGTTTTCAATCAGCCATACTGAATCTCTGAAGAAAATCTAGAGAATAATTTTATTGGAAAATGAATATCTCATCAAAAGACTAATGAACTCGAAGACCAAAGAAGTAATGCAAAAGGCCAAGGTGGTCGTATCAAAATACTCCATCAATTCTCACTAAGTACTCTGAATCATGGAGGTGGAACTCCCTGTGAGAATAAAATCATCCACATAAAGCACAAGAATCAAGAGATCCTCTCCATGCTACCGAGTATAAATTGTAGGATCAAAATAGCAACATGTGTACTCAAAAGTAAGCAAAAGATTATCCATCTTCTCATACCAAGCCCAAGGATCTTGTTTGAGATCATACAATGAATGACAAAGCCTAAAAACAAGTGAAGAGTCTTGAAAAAAACAAGGTGGCTACTCCATATAGATCTTCTCATGAAGATCCCCATGCAAGAAGGCACTATGCACATTCATTTTATACACTGACCATCCATGAGAGATAGTTGTTTGATTAAAAATAAGATCATAGGATTAGTGTAAAGATCACTAAGGTAAATCCTCTCCTAATTGACATTAGAAGCCAAACCAACGAAGGTTTGAGATTGATTTTAAACCTAAGAGGAGAGTCAATATGTCCTAGATCTGGTTCTTTTATTTCCTTGGAAATTGATTGAACTTAATGTGGATTTATTGAAATAGATTGACTAAAAAACCTAATATGAAAATGCAAACTTTTTGTATTGATGAAATTGAATTGGTGGGAAGTAGAAGCATATCTAAGAAGGGTATATTAATGTGCACCTATGATAGCAATTTTGATCTGGAATAGCTAGTCTAGGATGTAGTGCACCCAATTGAGATCCTCCTTTTTTGGATCTAACTTCACAAGCCTGTAACATCCAACCTACCTGTTAGAACCCAAAATTTCCATTTAAAATCCTAAGGGTTTTTCTCATTTAAACCTCATACTTTCCATTCAAACCTAAGTGATTTTATGCATTTATGTCCATTTTCCTATCTTTTTCATACAAAAATTCACTTCATCATCATCCAAAATTCTAAAAGTGACTTATACCCTTTACCGCTACTTTAATATTCACATTTTATGTCACTTACCGCTTCACCGCGGCCTCCCACAATGGGCTCGCGGTATGGCGGTGGTAGCTAAGGTACAAGCATGAATTTTTTACCGCCACACCACGAACGGTCAATTCATTGACTATAGTATCATGGTGGCGGTGAGATAACCGGCAAAGCAAAGAAAAAGATATCTACTACTACACCATGCACCGTCAACACTGCGACCGCGGTGCCGCGGTGAGCGGTGAGTTAGCAGCAGAGTTAGTAGCCAAAAGATATACCATAGTACCACACACGGTTGAACCACAGACTGTGGTGACTGTGGTGGTCAGGAGGAAGCGGCAAGATGATAGTTAACGGGTCACCACAGTATCGCCAGTGGTCGAAGTTGGGACCGCGGTAAGGCGGTAGGAAAGACAGAGTAGTCAGTAACCGTGTAACCACAAGGAGAAGAGATGCAAACCGCGATAAGGTAGTTGACATGAGAGATGATAGTGAAGACCAAACACTGTGAGGAGACGTCACTGTCATACCACTAGGGGAAAAAATGAAACCCGCAGTTGACCGGTAAACACAAATTAGCTGCGCAGCAGTAAATAAAAGAAGTACAAAGGTGGGAAAAAATGTAAAAGGAAAAATCAAAGTAGAGTTATAGTATAAAATATTTAATTTTTCGATAAGGCAACTTAATCAAATATTTTAATTTCTGTCATAGAATATAAAGTGGTTGCAATTGAAAATGAAGGGTCATGACCCTTGGATATTAATGTATAAATATTTCATAAAATCAGTATAAAGGGAGGAGGTAGAGGTTAGGAATGAGATTTTTGAAACTGTGAATGTAAATAATGACAAACCTTCCTGAAACAATGCAATGGAGATTAATGTTTTAAACTGGTGAATATTCTTTTCGGTGTTCAGTTGTTGTGATGAAATAATTCATAATTCTTTTATCTGGTTGTCTCCAACTTGAGATCCTTTAATTATTTAAATCAACATATCAAGTATAATCTCTGATTTATCAGAATGTATTCCCATTTTGTGTGGTTTAGTTGATTGGTGTCTGTAAGTCAAATTTAAATCCTTTTAAATAAGTCACTATAATTTTAGGATTTCTTTTGGATGGTTAAAGTAGAACCAGATAGAAAACATTCCAGCCTTATTTATGCAAGTCATAAATAAATGAAATTATATGCCAGTCATAAGATTTCATTTTACAAAGTTCCTAACAACTAGAATTAAACTAGAGAAGGAAACACACAATTCTTCTTAATTTTGACTCCATTGCCCATGTGGATAGAAGGCACTGGTCTTTCACAACCCAAAGAACAAATTCATATAAAGCAATATTTTCAAAACCTTTCTTTTGTGTAGTAGGAGTAGGAGTAGTTGTAGTATTTTGTCTATCCACGTCCATTTGCCATTGTGGGTAGATTGTTTCACCAGGAAATACATTTCAATCTGCATCATTCACATAGGTTCACCCGCCTTGGTCTAGCAGAACCTAAAGAGAAGAAGGTTCAATTGCATCAATTGGTCTTGTAAGTTGGCCAAAAGTGTTGTGAGAGCTTGGCAACCTCTCGTGGTTCAAACCTGCATTTTTGAGACCCAACACTACCTTCTACAATCTTTCTCTAAAATCTTCATCTTTGGATCTAAACGTACAAAAATATCAACAAAGAGGGGCAAGGGGTGACTATATAGGAGGTTTCCTAAGTCAAACCCCCATTTTGGTATTCCTACCCCCACAAATAACCAATTGATTGACTAAAACAATGTGTGATCTTAACTTTGAGTATATCTAAGGTTGTAATGAGCTAAAATGCTAAAATAATGCACTCAAATATGTCAGAGAAGGATTCTTAAATGATGTAAATAAGATCAATTGAAGAGAAATTCAAATACTCATAGGAAATCTAAAATACAACAATACCTTACTTAGGGAAACATGTAGATCAATTCCTGAACATGAAAACACTTTGAAAACAAGTCATTAGGTGGTGTAAGAGGGCCAAAAAAATCTCCAAAACCTAGAATCCATCATGTTCTTTTACTGGTATCAAACTCTATTCGTTGTAGAAAACTTGATTAAATCTAAAATTCCTCTTGAAAAACTTGTAAATTCGAATGTATTTTGGTAGAATATCTTTTTTTTATTATAAACCTCTCCCTTAATTTTGAAATAATAATTCATGTTCATATAGTGGAACTTGGGATAAATTAAAGTTTAGGTCGACTCATTTAATTTTGAATTTTCAAAATTAAATTATTGCCGAGACCCAAATTTAAAATTACATCTTTGAAATTAGAAACCAAAAAAAATGAGAAATGAAATCTATCACATAAAATAGTTGGTCTAGGTTGCAATTCTCCGTAGAATGGCTCTCTCACACTCAAAAAAATTTGGCTTGGGTATTTAGAGTTTGTTAAAATTAGGACATTTTTATGGTGAGGGCACTTGTGATAGTCAACTTGATGATGTTTAATCAATAAGACATTTTCTAGGGTATTATAATCACATTATCCTAGGTTGATAGGAGAATTTAGGTCTAGGCAATGTCTAAATGCATTGATTTAAAAGGTCACTCAATTCAATTCCAAATAGAGCATGAAATTGTACCTTCACCTAAAAGGGAGTACAACTTTTGACGCTATATTTAGCCCCCACTTTAGCAGTCATATGACACTACATGCATATGCAAGCTAAACTACTAAAAGTTAGCCATATCATAAAAAAAGATACCCAAAAGGATATTATAGAGGATGTAGATCATTCATCAAATGAGAAAATGAATCCCCTAGTGTAGTAATCTGCAAAAATACAACATTAGGAATCACATCCTAAAAAACCAAATTGTTAGAAATTCACATATCATCCAACACATACAAAAAAATGTGTTAGTTGAAACTTCTAAAGAGAATGAAATTTAAGGGTAGATGTATGCCCCCTGATTCTACTTGCTTTATGGAGGTGGAATCAGGGTAGCAATCTCACCACATCAAGTTGATTAGGGTTTTGATGAGAATTCTTGTGATAAGGTCATGGAATCATAACGTTGTGTATCAATATAAATGTAAGAGGGTAGAACCACAACTCCAATGCAACATAAGATATCAAAATTAGAGTTTTACATCTCAAATTATGTTAATTTTAAGAGATTATGGTATGAGAAACAATACTAATTTTAATTGATAACACATTTACCTTTTTGACATTTATTTTCACATTTTACAATTTGATAGCCCAGAGAACTATGACCATTAATCCTAGGAGTGAAAATGATGTAATGATGGCCACATTGAGATTTGATACTCAAGACCCCGAGGGAGTGCATTGCACGAGGCATGCTGGTATGAGAGGTGAGTTGTGTTTGTGCTTTCCATTTAGGTTTAAATCTTATTTTATATTTTTTAATTTTTTTATGAAATTGGGGTGTCCTAGACCAACAAGGTCACTAGTGACTAGGCATAGAGCTCTAAGACTAAAATTTTTGTGTTTAATGCTTATTTTGAATGTGATATTAACTATGAATCTTTTTCTTGATTGATAGGACCCACCGCATATGTGAGAGAGCTTAGGACACCTGATTCTGCTCCTTTGAGATTAGGCCACAAATTTTTATTGTAGAACAACATCTATGTGCAATTGGTCTCTATTGAGTATACACCATACAAACAATGAGGTACCATGGCACTATGCTCATGAAACTCATGAGAAGTGGGATGTAGATAACTCCACCTTTTGTCTTCTAATGAGAGAGATGATGATCACACTAGAGAATGTATATCACATCATATTACTACCCATTTGAGGTAGGAGTGTTAGATATGATGATGCATAGACTATGGAAGAGATCCTAGATAATTAGTGTTGCTATATTGGTTATAATATACCCTATGATGCCAAGGGCTATATTCTATTGTGATGGTTATTACATATGAGTGCCAATGTTCCTCTTCTTTAGTGGATTTTGATCTCTATAGTAGCATTATTTGTATCATCAGATGAGGAGGCACACAACTACATGGGGGGCTTGTCTAGATGATATGAGCAATGGAGAGGCAAAATATTATGTTCTCCTAGGGGAAAAATATGCTAACACACATATATTATGTTATTGGGTGGTACATACACTATGAGGCACATAATATGATGATATGTAACTACTTCAGGTGTGGGATTTCAACCACATTGCTTGCACATGGCCCATGAGATATCTCGTGGATGCACCATGGACATATCTTCATGTTTTCTACTATCTTCTGAAGAGACCTTAGCAGTACAAATATTTTCTATATTGACATGTTACTTTTGATTAGCTAGATTATGAGGACATCATCTAAATACCTTAAAAGACCTTAGAATATTAGGTAGGATCACCACAATAGTTTGTTAGGATGCAACGTGTCCTCTTCTTTGTTGCTTGATATGAGTATATTGTTATTCCATTCTACTATTATCGAGTGATGAGATAGTTCAATCACCCTCAGGTGACAGCTATCTTTCCATTGACTGATTTGAGATTGAGTCACAACGTCACCATACCATATGACATGCCCTATCCTACAATCACATACATCCCTTTGAGTGATTCAACTAATGAGGAGAAAGAAAGATGTCTTGAATTATAAATGGATGATGTTGGATTTATTATTACATATCGTAGATAGTGGGAGATCACACATCTAGATCTTGTATTCCTTATTCACCATCCTACTAGCAATCCTGGGTGCTGGCCACAAAATCTAGAGGATTGTGAAGATGATGATGAGGATGATGATGGAGATGTGAGAGGAGATGATGATGATGATGAGGAAGATCAGCAACCAGCTACAACAACCATAGGAGGTTGAGAGGATAATGAGGAGGCCAAAGATGCCCCCAAGGAGATACCTACGTCTCATCCTCATGTATCATGAGCATGTCATATGACACTTGAGAGAATACCAAACTACGAGCATAGAGAGAGTAGTCATTTTGTGTACACCATACCCCCAACCCTTCGAGGATTCTAAGCATGGGCATTGTAGTGGCATATTGAGATCCTGATTGGAAAGCTAATGATCTAGGTTATGTGAGATGTTATGATGTTTACTTTAAGTGTTATGCTTAGATTAAATGTTTATATATCCTATAGGTATCTAATGTGGTTCTATGCTTTCATTTTTTTGCAGTTGGTACTTCAGACTTGTTCAACTTCATACCTCAAGTGTTATCAAATATGGTTCATGAGATGCCTCCCCACCAACTAGTATGTGTTGAGCATCAACCACCATAGAGTGTGAGGTGCCATGCAGATCTATTAAAGTTGGTATCATGATGGAGGATGGCATATGAGTATTTGATAGATATTCACAAGGATTTGAGAGTTGAGAGAGATTGAGCTCCTACTGTGAATGAAGCACATGCCATTTTGCAAGAGGATATTAGCAAGGTACAAACAAAGAGATCATCTCCAGGAGTAGCACACAACTCTTGTGGATAATGTTGATATTAGAGGTGAGTTATGGGTTGTATTGGCATAGAGTAGCTTTAAGAGCCACTCATGATCTATAGTCTCACATCGACCACCATGACCAAGTCTCAAAGAGTTAGGTAGCCATAGGCTTACTAGATGATGATGTATTCTTTGTATGATACACCTAATTTTTCTAGCATGGTGATATGATGATATATATAAACTCCATGATATATATATATATATATATATATATTATATGAAAATGTTTTACTTGATTTGTCTATTTTTTATGGTATGGTACTACATGTGATTTTTATTCTAATAACATGCATTAAGTTTCCATATATGTCAAATTGAATACAATTATGTTATATTAAACAATTTGGTTAAGAATATTTAATAAATACTATAATGATCTAATTGATATATGTAAATGAATGATGTGATTTAACTAAACAACAAAATCTAATTGTCTAATTAGATGCTACATTTTTTACCAACCATACACATATTAAACTAGATGAAATTATGATCTAGATTTAGATGAAATTACATTCTTATAATGATCTAATTTGATATTCCACACCAATTATTGAATAGTATGCATAATAAGTAATAATCCAATTATGAAAAATTACTATAATAATCCTAGACACACAAATGTTTGTCAAGAATGAAGCAATGCGAGATAAAAATAGACAAGATCATCTATTTAATCTAACCATCATGAATTAAGATACCACATACTATTCAAAAGATGAAATTAAGCATATAATATATGCAAATGCATATTATTGATAGGTTCTTTGAGATGTGTACCATTTGTCATAGAAATCTTGTATGCTCTTGGTCCAAAATATTCATCAATGACATAAGGTCTTATCCAATTCAAACTAAACTTTCCTTTTTCTCTTGGTGTCACATTTACATTACATTTATTCTAATATAGCACCAAGTTTCCTTTTTGAAAAGAATGATGAATAAAACCATCATTGTATTTTTGTTGCACATTTTTATAATAAGCTTAAAGATGTTCGAGAGAGTTTATATATTGCTCATCAATCATTTCAAGTTGTTGAAGTCATTATTCTTGATAAGAGTTATCATCTATAATATCATTAAGAGAGATCCACAAAGAATGAATTTCTAACTTCTAAAGGCATAACAACATCGATGCCATAGAAAAGGTTGTATGGACTATTACCCGTAGTTGCACAAACACTTATGCAATAAGTCCACAGTCATAAGAAAGTTGAGTATGCCAATATTTACTATGTTAAATATTTTGCAAAAAAATTGTTCATTTTTTTTATTAGTTGCTTCCACTTGTCCATTTGATTAAGGATAATATGGTGTAGAAAAATGATTTTATATGCAATTTTTTTTCAAAAAATTCTTTACTTATTTTTAAATGGTGTACTATTATTTGTGATTAAAGATGAAGGAATATCCAATCTTGATATTGTGTTGTCTAAGATAAAATGATAGATAATATCAACCATTATGGAATGAAGAGAAATCACCTCGAACCACTTCATGAAGCAATCTATAGATGTGATAATAAAAGTATCTCCTAGAGATGATGGAGGATAAATCTTTGCAATAAGATCCAAACCCCACACAAAAAATGACCAAATATCCATTTGGAAATGAAGTTTGTGAGAAGGAGCATGAATCAAATTGTTATTTTGTTGAAACTTAGGATATTTTTTAGCAAAGGAAAAAGAATCTTGTTCCATGTTTTTCCAATAATATCCCATATGGATTAACCTTTAAACCAATGATTGACCACTAAAATGTCCCTCACAAGCATTTGAATGAGTTTCTTCAAGGTCCACGAGGATCTTAGATTTATTAAGCAAACAAAGAAGGATACTGTTATATGATCTTTGGTATAGCACATTATCCAAAATTATGTATATTTCAAGTATGATAAGTCGGTGTTATCATTCATATCAACAAGCCTGTGTTGTCATTGATGATTGATGGATGAGATTTTTGCAAGAGTGTGAGCAGTTGATACTTTGATTAGTTGCATTATGTTGTCATTAGTAAAGCTACTAGTGTCAACCTATAGTGTTGCTTTGAAAAGCTTCTATCTATAGATATGTGGTTGAGTTTCTATTATAGTTGGCTTGGTGGTGATGAGGAAGTGTTGAAGATGATGAGGATGTATCTTTGCTTCTTAGTTTCCAAGTTCTTTTGAGAAAAATTGATAAAAAGAGGAAACAATGTGTTGCAGTGGTGTTCTGAGTGATAGAGTTGTGTTCTAGTTTTTCTCTGTATTTCTCCTAGGTTGAAGATCTACCTTTGTGATTTAGATATTTTAGTGATAGGTGTTTAGAGGTGTTATAGTCAAGAGTTGGTGTGTTGGATCTTTGTGCAAAAGAAGTTGTATTCACTAGTGTGTGGATCGTGTTTTGCAGAGGTGTCTGGGAGAAATGTTTCTACTCTGTGTTTCTCCATAGTTATGTTTCAGGTTTTGTGGTTATAAAGGTGTGTTAATGGTGTTGGTAGTTTACCTCAGTCAAGAGGGTTTGAGGTTTGGTGCTTCAAAAGTTGGTTTTATAATTTACAATGTATGGCAGAGTTGTCTAGATGTACTGGGTGTGTACATTCTTTAGGTGAAAGTTGTGAAGAATTTTGCTAGATTTTAGGGTGTTTGTGGAGTATTTTAGAGTGTTTTCATGTGACATATGTTGTCCATGAATTATGGAGAAATCAAATTAAGCACGTACTCAAAAGTTTAATGGTGTTTACATGGGTAATGATTGGCGTTGGTGTTAACACTACATGCAAAGGTACTTAGTTATTTTTGGAAGCATGGTGTGGAATGTGAAGATGGATTTGGGTCCTAGCTAAGGAATTTTTCTTCTTCCTTCATTCCCTTCCACTGGGTGAATGTTTTGGTGCCGAATTAATTTGAAATTGCACATTTGAGGTGTGTAGCTAATCTTGGAGAAGGTTTCAAGGTTGAAGACGGTATAAGTATGAGTTGAGTTGTTGAGGGATGATAAAATAGATACGAGGGATGAAAATGATTTGAAGTGCGAAGATTTAGAGTAAAAATTTGAGAAGTGTCATACAATCTTTCATGTGTTAGATTATTGGATGTAGTGAGCAAAAGGTGTCTACAATTCTTCAATTAGGTTGTGAAGGTGTTGGTGAAAATATGGTGGAATCTTTGTTGCATCAAGATGGTGTTCTCTATGTAACACTTCTTCTTTATCTTATTTTCTATTCTAGCAGTGATCCTTTTGGCAGTGATCCTTTCTTTTTCTCGGCAATGAGCCTTTGTAATTGGTATTGATATTTCTTATAATATGAGCTAATCCTCACCATGGTTTTTCCCTTCTTGGATTTTCCACACAAATCTTGTGTTCTCTTGTGTATGGTCTTAAGTTATTCCAAATTTTTTTATTTGCATTTCATTATTACTCTTCATAACAGAATAAGGGTTTAATGAATAAATGTGGATCTGAATGTCAATGAGGGTTTTAAAGTTTTAAGGTACAAATTATTCACCCCCCTCTCAATTGTCTTGTGCATTCAATAATTGGTATCAGAGAAAGGTTACTTGGAGAAAATATTAAGCACTTGAGGTAGATATGGGATGGTGCACAAGAAGGAGATCCTTATGTTTGATGGAATATACTATGCATTCTAGAAGACAAGGATGGAAGGCTTTCTGAAATATTTGGGATATGATATCTAGAAATCAATACAAAATGGATATACTAGGCCTGAAAATGGTCTGAGCACTAAAAATGAACTCAAAGCCTATGAAAAAAATAGTAGCAAGGTATGCTCTCTTGAGTAGTCTTACAAATTTTGAATTGGTGAAAGTCATGAATTTGAAAACTGGTAAATTTTTTTTGGGAAAAGTTGGAAAGTATTTTTGAAGGACATATTATGGTAAAAAAAGCTAAGATATAGAATTTAAACATCACATTTGAGAACTTGTGGATGTTTGAAGATGAAAAAATTACAAGCTACATGTAGAGGGTAGATGAAATGGTCAGATCCATCAAAGGTCTTGGTGGAAAATTCAAGGAATCAAAAGTGGTAAAGAAAATTCTTAGAACCATACCTAAAGCTTACAATCACAAAGTTTTTTCTATTGAAGAATTTGTAAATGTAGACGAGTATTCTAGAGATCAATTGGGTTCTTTAACTGCATTTGAAATGGGAGAATTTGGGATAAATAATAGTGCAAAATTTTAGACTGCTTTTAAGGTTGCAAAAACAGAGAAGACTAAAAACTAGATCAGAAAGATCTTGATGATGTGGAGGCTAACTTTGTGAGAAGGATGAAAAATGTTACTGGTAAGTACAAAGGTAAGTTTCCTTTCAAATATTTTAGTTGTGGAAAGATAGGTCATTATGCTTCAAGATGTCCAAACATGGTCGTGAATGACAAAAACAAGGATAATAGAGGTAAAATGATTAAGAAAATATATTATGTTAGAGAAGATGCAAGTATTTTTGATGATGAATATGATTATGGAGATGATGATGATGATGAATTCTTGTTCATGGCTTTAAAAAATGAATCTTTTTTTTCTAAATATATAAGATGTATGAAGGAATACCCTCTGGAGAGAGGAAAAGACTGAAGGTACATTGGTATCTTCCTTTCATGCTAGACAAGATAAGAACAATTGGATCATTGACAGTGGTTTCTCTAACCATATGATCAAAGACAAGAGTAAGTTTGTTAAACTTAAAAATTATGATAGAGAACTTATTAGATTTTGTGATGATTCAGGTGCTAAGATATGTGGAATAGGCTCAATCAATTTTGATGGCAAACATAATACTGATGATGTTTACTATGTTAAGGGTTTAAGACATAACCTCTTGAGTGTTGGACAAATGTGTAGCAAATGATACAATCGTATGTTTTAGGATGATGGATGTGAGATTCAAAAAATGATATATGGAAATGTTTATCAACTCAAGGGTGTTGATGGTCATTGCTTCATGACTCAAATTAATGAAATTTGTCTATGGAATAGAGGATGTGCCACATTAATTTTGATAACCTAGTGAGAATCAGTTCAGTTTAAGCAGTGAGAGATCCGCCAAAGATTACAAAACCTATCAATGCTATTTGTAAAGATTGTCAAATTGGAAAGAAAACAAGAATAGTTTCAAAGGAAAAGAACAATATTCTACTGGATTACTAGAATTGGCACATAAAGATCTTTGTGGTGCTGCAAGAGTAAGGAGTCTTCAAGGTGATAGGTATTTCATGATTTTGATTGATGATTATTCTAGAATGACATGGGTTACTTTTCTTAAAGAAAAATATGAAGCCCTAGATAGGTTCAAATCATTTAAAGTTATGGTTGAGAATGAAATGGATATGAAGATCAAGTGTTTAGGGTCTAAAAGAGGTGGATAGTTCACCTCCAATTAGTTCAACATGTTTTGTGAGAATCATGGCATAAAGAGGCACTTGTTTTCCCCTAGGACTCAACAAAATCAAGTGGTTGAAAGGAAAAACATGATTGCTTAAGAAGTTGCAAGGACTATGATGAAAGAATCTAACCTACTGGAAGTCTAATGGAGAGAAGAAATTCATACTACTATTTACATACTTAACAGAGTTCAAGCAAAAGAAAACAATAAAAAGACTCTCTATGAGTTGTGGTATGGAAGGATACCTACTATCAAGTAATTCAAAGTGTTTGGAAGCAAGTGTTATATTAGAAGAGATGAAGAAAACTTGGGAAAATTTGATGCAAGGTTTGATGAAGGAATCTTCCTTGGATATTCTACTACAAGTAAAGCCTACTGATGCTACAAAAAAAGACTCAGAAATATTGTTGAGAGTGCAAGTGTCAAGGTAGATGAAGATTTTCATAACTTAGTGGTGATAGATGGATACGAATCAGATGAGCCTATTTGCAGAGATAAAGAAAAGGACAAGGAAAAGGAAATGTAGATTGAAGGGGAAGAAGCTCTAGAAAAGACCCCAAAAACCCCTAAGTATGTGCAGAGGAATCATTTTGAAGAACAAATCATTGGAGACAAAAACAAAGGTGCACTAAAAATAAGGAAAGCTATTGAAGAAGAGGTAAATCTATGTTTACTTTCTAAATTTGAACCTAAAATAGTGATTGAGGCATGCAAAGATGAACATTGGATAAAATTTATGAAAGAAAAACTACTATAGATTGAGAAAAATCAGACTTGGGAACTTTCCCCAAGACCCACAAACAAAAAAATAATTGAAAATATGTGGGTATTCAAGAAAAAACTAAATGAGTATGGAGAAGTGGTAAGAAACAAGGCAAGACTTGTGTGTAAGGATTACTCGCAAGTTGAAGGAATAGAATTTGAGGAGACATTTGGTTTAGTGGCAAGAATGGAAGCTATCAAGATGTTTCTAGATTTTGTAGCACACAAGGATTTCAAAGTTTATCAAATGGATGTGAATTATGCTTTCTTGAATGAAGAATTAGAAGAAGTATACATGGAACAACTAGAAGGATCTCAGTTATTAGACAAACCATATATGGTCTACAGATTGAAGAAGGCATTATATGGATTGAAGCAAGCTCCCAGAGATTGGTATACAAGGTTGGATAAGTATTTGATACAACAAGGATTCAATAAAGGTACAGTAGATAGTAATATTTACTTCAAATTTGAAAAATATCAAAACCTGATTGTGGTTGTGTATGTTGATGACATAATTTTTGGAGGAAATGAAGCTATGTGTAAGAAGTTTGTAGAAAAAATCTAGAAATATTTTGAGATGTCTATGTTTGGGAGATGAATTTATTCCTTGGGCTACAAATCAAATAAACAAACAAAGGTAAATTCATTTCACAATCAAATTATGTAAAAAGAAATGTTGAAAGAAATTTTGAATGGAAGACTCTAAACTGATATGCACTCCTATGGTTATTGGTTGCAAGTTGAGCAAGAATGGTGAATCCCTAAGGTTGATTAGAACAAGTATAGATCAATTATTGGAACCGAGTGCTATATTTAACTACTACTAGATTGGATATCATGCATGCAGTTTGTCTTGTGGCTAGATTTCAAGAAGATCCTAGAGAATCACATGTTGCAACAGTGAAGAGGATATTCAAATACTTGAAGGGAACTCTAGATTATGGCTTGTGGTATCCAAAGGATACTAATTTCACCTTGATTTCTTACATAGATGCATATTGGGTTGGTTGTGTTGACATAAAAAGTACAAGTGGTGGTGCATTCTTTCTTGGATATAGATTGGTATCATGGCTAAGTTAGAAACAAGATTTAGTATCTTTATCTACTATAGAGGTTGAGTACATTGGAGTAGCATCTTGTTGCACATAAGTGTTGTGGATGAGACAAAAATTGAAGGATATCAAAGTATTGTATGACGAATCGATTTCTATCTTCTGTGGCAATACAAGTGGAATCAATATTTCAAAGAATCTAGTGATGCATTCAAGGACAAATCATATTTGAATTCGGTATCACTTTCTGAGAGAGAAGGTATTGGAGAATGAACTGAAGCTTGAATATGCGCCTACAAAGGATTAGATTTCTGACATATTTACTAAGGCTCTTCCTAAAGATATTTTTGAGTATCTTTAGGAGAATTTGGGGGTTATTTCCCATCCTTTGAACTAGATGCATAAGGAGATGCATCAGTCCAATGGATCTCAAGATTCATTCTTTATTCTAGATTGATGATTGGTGGCTACCTCTCAGAGGGAGTAAGTAATGACATTATTGGTTGTTGTGTGTTGTCATTGAGTAGTGGTTGTTGATTTGGTATAGTTTTGTGTGTGCCCCTAAGGGGGAGTATACAAAGTAGTAAAATAAATAAGTTGTAAAGCAGTAGTAAGCAGGTTGATTGATGTCAAAGGAATAAATAAGCAATGAAATTTTTTTTTCATTTGCCATTGATGTCAAAGGGGGAGAGAAAAACATTTGAAAAAGAACAAGATATCAGGGAGACAGAGTCATGTAAGGGAGAGAGAACAATCTGAAAAAGATAAGTTATTCAGATGGATAAATATTATGAAGAGTTACAGTGTGTTGGTATTTAAAGCTATTGTGTCTTTGGTGATTTTTCACATCATGTGTTGCCATCAATGACAAAGGGGGAGATTGTTGCAAGTATGGGTAGTCGGTGTTGCCATTGATGTCAAAAATCTTGTGTTGTCATTGATGATTGATGGATGAGATTGTTGCAAGAGTGTGAGCAATTGATACTTTGATTAGTTGCATTATGTTTTCATTAGTAAAGCTACTAGTGTCAACCTCTAGTGTTACTTTGAAAAGCTTTTGTCTATGGATATGTGTTTGAGTTGCTATTGTAGTTGGATTGGTGGTGATGAGTAAGTGATAAAGATGATGAGGATGTGTCTTTGGTGCTTGGTCTCCAAGTGCTTTTGAGAAAATTCAATAAAAAGAGGAAATAGTGTGTTGTAGTGGTGTTTTTAGTGATAGAGTTGTGTTTTGGTTTTGCTCCGCATTTCTTCTAGGTTGAAGATCGGCCTTTGTGATTTGAATATGTTGGTGAGAGGTGTTATATTCAAGAGTTGGTGTGTTGGATAATTGTGCAGAAGAAGTTGTGCTCACCAGTGTGTGGATTGTGTTTTGCAGAGGTGTTTGGGAGAAATGTTTATGCTCTGTGTTTCTCCACAGTTATGTTTCAGGTCTTGTGATTCTGAAGGTGTGTTAATGGTGTTGGTAGTTTACCTTATTCAAGAGGGTTTGAGGTTTGGTGCTTTAGAAGTTTTTTTTCTAAGTTACAGTATATGGTAGAGTTGTTTGGATGTATTGGGTGTGTACATTCTTTAGGTGAAATTTGTTACAAAGGAGTTTGCTAGATTTTAGGGTTTTTGTGGAGTATTCTAGAGTGTGTTCAAGTGACATGTGTTTTTCATTAATTATGGAGAGAAAAAAGGAAGTGCATACTCAAAAGTTGAATGTTGTTTACATGAGTATCAACCAACCTTGGTGTTTACACTACATGCAAAGGTGCTTAGTTGTTTATGGAAGCATGGCATGGTGTGTCAAGAGGGATTTGGGTCCTAGCTAAGGAATTTTTTGGTCCGCCTTCATTCCCTTCCACCGTAGGAATGCTTTGGTAATGACCTAATTTTAATTTTCATGTTTGAGGTGCATAGCCAACCTTGGAGAAGATTTCAAGGTTGCAGATGGTATAAGTATGAGTTGAGTTGTTGAGATATGATAAGATAGATGTGAGAGATGCAAATTGTAGATTTGTAGAGTGTGAAATTGATAAGTGTAGTGTGAGATTTCATGTGTTAGATTACTGGATATAGTGAGCAGAAGGTGTCTACAATTCTTCAATCAAGTTGTGAAGGTGTTGGTGACATTGTGGTAGAATATTTATTGCATTGAGATGATATTCTCTATGTAACACTTCTTCTCTATCTTCTTTTATATTATGGCAGTGAACCTGTTGGCAACGATCCTTTCTCTTTCTAGGCAGTGTGTCCTTCGATAGTGAGCCTTTGTAATTAGTATTGATATTACTTATATTGTGATCTAATCCTCATCGTGGTTTTTCCCTCCTTGGGTTTTCCACATAAATCTAGTGTTCTCTTATGTATTCCATTTATTTGTTTCAATTTATGTTATTTGTATTTCATGATTAATCTTCATAACAAAATAAGGGCTTAATGAATGAATGTGGATCTAAATGTTAATGAGGGTTTTGAAGTTTTAAGCTACAACTAATTCACCCCCCTCTTAGTTATCTTGTGCATTCAACAATGTATCATGTGGAAAGTTTTCTAAGATGAGCATGAGTATTTTTCGTAGTAGGTTCAGGAAAAATACCACTGCACATGTATTAAAATATGTGTGAATAACATTCACATGATTTATCTACATGACATATTATCTCCTCTTTTATGTTGTTGGTGATCAATGGTGATGTGAGATTATAAATGGTAATTGAAAATATGTGGAAGAATCATCGAGGAATATAAGGGAAGTTGTGCTTGCCATTGCATCCACATTTTGATTATCCTTTCATGGACTATTTTATATGGTATATGAGGAAAAATGTTTTGATATTATTAATGCCAAATGACCTAGGATAGTTTATCTTGTTTCACTTGACATGACCTGTTAATTTATTTTATACTTAATTGAGAATCTCCAAATATGTGCAAGTGTTGAATATTGAAAGATAACTCCACACACAAACCAACAATAAGAGCCTCATATTCCAAAATGTTGTTTGTGCAAAGGAAGTTGAGATGGTATGATAAGGGAATTGGATTACCTAAAGGAGGTAATTATATCACACTATCACTGAAGCTATTTTGACACTTAGAACTATTAAAATATAAGTCCCATGTTATATCCTCTTCTAATGTCAACACATGTTTATTAGGAAATGAGTCTTGGTTTGGTAATGGTAGTGGTGAGGGAGCTTTGACTAAATGATTGGTCAAATCTCGACCTTTAATTTCTTTTTGAGAGATAAAATTAAGATCAAATTCGATTAACATCACCCACTTAGCTAATTGTCCTGATAAATTAATCTTAGAAAATAGATGTTTTAGTGGATCAGATTTTGTCACTACATCCACCTCAACATTTAGGACATAATGTATCAATTTGTTCATGACAAATACAAGATTCAAACACTTTTTTTCTATATTTGTGTATCGTGTTTCATAATTTATTAGTGTTCAATTAATGTAGTACATAAGATGATCTTTTCCATTCACATCTTGTTGCGCTAATAATGCGACAAGAGAATTTGGCAAAGAAAAAGTATAAAGGATAAAGGGGTGTCCTAATGTTGCTAGTTCTAAGATAGGAGGATTATCTAAATATTTTATAAAGTTCTCAAATCCTTTTTAACAACCTTCATTCATTTAAAGCGAGTTTCATTCTTAGTAACTAAGTAAAGGGGAGAGTCTAATCTACCAATGATGCTACAAAATGACAGATGACCTGAATATTTCCTTGTAAGCTATGTAATTGAGAAATATTTTTAGGAGGTGGTATATTTATTATCACATCAATTTTAATTGTTTCCACCTCAATACCTCGATGTGACACTATAAAACCTAATATTTTTACACTATCCATACAAAAGATACATTTCCTAGGATTCAATCTCATATTATAATTTTGAATTCAGTCAAAGATTTGACAAAGGATTTTTTAATGATCTTGATGTGTTATGAATTTAGCTAAGATATCATCAATATAATCCTAAAGAATGTTATGAATTAATTCACGAAAGATTAACGTCATAGCTCTTTGATATTTCTCTAGTATTTTTTAATCCAAATAACATGACTACCCAACAAAATATTCCTAGGGTGTAATAAATACCATTTTATATTGATATCGAGGATTGATAAAAAATGATTATATCCAAAAGATCTATCCATAAATGATAATAAAACATGCACAACAATAGAAACCACAACCATTTCTATGTTTGGAAGGGGAAAATCATCTTTCAAAGATGGTTTTTTAAGGTCATGAAAATATGCACACATTCAAATACGATTATCTAGTTTTGCAATGACCACTATGTTTGATACCCAAGGTGAGTAGTTAATTGGGTGGATAAAGCTATCTTGCAAAAGCTTCTCAATATCAAATTTAACAAAAAATGCCACATTAGGGTTTATTTTATGAATATTTAGTCTCACCAATTTAGCATCATATTCTAGTACAAATTTATGAATCACTACCTTAGGTTCTATGTCAGGAATATCGGAATAAGACCATGCAAACAATTTGGGAAAATAATGTAGTAATGTTGCATGTTCTTATTTTTAATTAGAGTGAAGAAATTTTCCTACTAATATTACCTTACTATTAAATGGGTCCATTGAGACATCAACAATATCTCCTACGAGTAGTGTAATACGGTCTAGAGTGTTAGGGAGTTTTTGGGATATACCTTGAGAGTCTACCATATCATCTAATACTTCGAGAGTCTACCGTATCATCTAATACTTCCATGTCCTTCCCAAAGTATGCTTTTTTTATTAAAAAAATAAGGAAATCGATGATCATGATCATAAGTAGGTAAATTGTCATAAACTCCCAAAAATTATGCGAAGTACTCATCATTTTGAAAAACATCCAATGATATATTATTGCTTGTGTCATCTATCAATTTAGGATGAACTAGATTGTGAGATAGCATAGGAGGGTCTTGTGTTACTATATTAACATTGAGTGAAGGTCTTCATGAAGCCTTAGTGGGTTGCTAAGGACAATAATCGAGACCAACTATGTTTCCTCACGTGTTTAAATCTATAGGGACTTTGATTCTTCGTTCCTTTATACCACACCCCTTACCATTATATCTAAATTGGGAAGAGAATTTATAGCCTCTTTCATAAGTGGCTTCCAATTCTTTAGAATAGGGTATTTTTTAATAGTAATTCTCATCATAGGTTGATGTATAATTTTGTGTTTTCTTCATTAAGAATGGTTGTAAAATTGAATTTTTGAGGAAGATCTATGGGACATCACAATGATTTATTTTCCTTATTTGTATTTTGATGGTGAGGCTTTATATTCCACTATGAAAATAGGTGTGAAATCTAATGATCCCAATTATCATCCAATAATTTTATCATGGGAAAAACACATTCATCCTTGTCTTCAACATGTATGGGTTCCACCTTGGAGGATGGGATTAATGTGTTAAAGGTTCTTGTTTCTCTATTTTGTTTGAAAGAAGTTTTCGAACTTAGGATCCAATTTCATCATATATACTTTGTTATTATATATGTATTTCATAAGCCGATGAAGAGTTGAGGGAAATCCCTTCATTTCATAGAACCGTGTTCTTCCCAAGAGAAGATTATATGAGAGAGCATCTAGCATGACATGAATAACAATAGGTAGCACAACATGACCTACTTTAATAGGTAATGTGATTGTTTGTAATGAATTCTACTAAAATTATCAAAACCATGAATAACTAGAGCATCAAGTTGAATAAGAGACATCCACACCTAAATTATTTAAAAAATCAATACTATAAACATTAAGATCCAACCTAGTATCAATAAGGGTATGCCTAGTACCAATTTTGTTAATAGAAACCATTATCAAGGAATCATTTTGTTTTTGTATCTCAAGAGGGGGTAATTCATTTTGATGAAAGATAATATCCAAGTTCGTCAAGTTCATACCTCAAGTAAATCTATTACATCATTTGGTTTAGTGCTAGAAGGCACAACAAAAAATTTAAAGCCTCTTGAAGCATGTTTAGTTAAATCAATGAGTTTTGAACCAAATCCCATAATAAAATCTTAGCGGGAGTAGCATGAAGTTGATCCACAAGATCATAATCCTTACCATTATGTTGAGTCAAAAGAGGTACAGTAGGGAGGATAGGTTGTGGGAAATTGATTGATGAAGTGATGGTTAATGCTTGCTTTGGTTGCTTATTATTTTGTGTGTTGTATGTATGAGCCACAACATGATACTATTGTTGCTGCAATACATCTTATTGCATATGTTTGCATTGAATCATTTGTATTGCAAAGTTCAAGATATGACAAGGGTTATTGGTTTGTTTGATGGTGGTCCTATCATAAACACTAGTTTGTCTTATGGTTGAGGTTAATTTGAAGGTGGCTAAATCACTAGTTGAGGTGTGATCACGTATATTTTTCTTTGACATGTTGAAACCTTACAAGTATTAGGGGAAAATTTATGAGAGATGAAATCCTCAAGGGAATCATCTAACATATCAAAATCATCATGACTAAAAGACTAGTTATATGTATAGGAAACTTGTAGAAAGAGGTCTGACATGATCAAATTTTTGTACTTTCTCCAAGATGTTAATAATCTATTCAAATTTAAGTTTATGCTTGTCAATGTTAATTACAACCAATTATAACCTCACAAATATGTTATAGTAATAGTCTTGAGAAACAAAGTTCAAATTTGTATAGGGGATACATATCAGCATGCGTCTAAAATTTGAGCCAAAATGAGTAGGTCTAAGGTGCATTGTACCCTAGACTGGCTTGATTTTTAATAAAATTTTAAGATTTGAGACATTCATGAAATGTAATAGAGGTTTGAGATAGGGTTGGTCAAAATATATGAGTGAATTTGCTACTATTTTCACTAATTTAATGAAATTTGACCTAATGTAATGAACTAGGGTTTTCCAATTTTTGCAATGATGTTCTTTCTAACCCAAATCATGCACTAATTCAAAAAATTCCTTAAAGATATAATGTATTTCAGAACTAAAAATGACAAAGATGCTTCAATAATTGCATAAAATCCAATAAATGACATTTTTCTTCCAAATAAAAACACTCCTTTTTGCAAAGAAAAAGTGACCTAATTGCCATTTTTTTTTTTGAAATTTTTGCTTAATATCTCAGATCTACAAATATTCAATTAAAAATTAGAAAAATTTATTTGATGTTGTAAATTTTGAGTTCACCAAAACTTTTGAATGAAAAGGGATCCTAGGATTAGTGTAAAACTCACTAAGATCATTAATCCTTTTCCAATTAACATTAGAAGCCAAATCAATGAGGGTATGAGATTGGCGTACAACTTAAGAGGAGATTCATCTTCCTTAGATCTAGTTCTTTTATTACCATGAAAATTGATTGAAATTAATGTGGATTTATTGAATTATTTTGACTACAAAACCTAATCTAAAAATGAAAATAGTTTGTATTGATGAAATTGAATTGATTGAAAATTAAAGCATATCTAAAAAGTACAGAGTAGTGTGCACCCATGATAATAATTTAGGGCTAAAATAACCATTCTAAAGTGCAATGTACCCCAAATTGAGCTCCTCCTTTTTTGGATTTGACTTCACAAGCCTATAACACCCAACTTTCCTTCTACAATCCTACTTTGAAATTTCCTTCTTCAAATTTGAACTTGCAAAAATCTCAACAAAGAGGGGCAAGGGGTGGCTATATAGGAGTTTTCCTAAGTCAAACACTCATTTTGGTATTCCTACCTCCATGAATAGTTGATTGATTGACTGAAAAAATGTGTGTGCTCTTAACCTTAAGTCTAAGGTTGTAATGAGCTAAAATGATAAAAACCCAACTCAAATATGTTAGAGAAGGATTCCTAAATGATTTAAATAAGATCAACCCAAGAGAAAGTCAAATACCCTTAGGAAATCTAAAATACAACAATACCCTGCTTAGGGCAGAAAGTAGATCAAAGCTTGAAGATGAGAACACTCTGAAAACAATTCAAATTAGGTGGTTGAAGAGGGCCAAAGAAATCTCCAAAACCTAGAATCTATCATGTTCTTCCATTAGCATCAAACTCCAATCATTGTAGAAAACTTGATTAAATATGAAAATCCTCTTGAAAAACATGTAAATTCAAAATTTATTTTGGCAAAATATATTTTTATTGTAATTCTCTCCCTTAATTTTGAAATAATAATTCATGTTCATATAGTGGAAATTGGGATAAATCAAATTTTAGGTTGAATCCTTTAATTTTGAATTTTTAGAATTAAATTACCGCCAATGCCCAAATTTGAAATTACCTCTCCAAAATTAAAGACCAAAAAATATGTGAAATCAAATATGTTGGGCAAAATATTTACTCTAGGGTGCAGTGCACCCTAGATTAGTTCTCTTACACTCAACAAAATTTGGCATGGGTGTTTAGAGTCTACTAAAATAAATACTTTTTCTTGGTGAGGGCTCTTTTGATAGTCAATTTGATGATGTTTAATTGATAAGAAATTTTATAGGGTAGTATAGACACATTCTCCTAGGTTGATAGGAAAATTTAGGGCTAAGAAATGTCTAAATGTATTGATGTAAAAGGTCACTCAAGTTAGTTCCAAATAGAGAGTGAAATTATACATTCACTTGAAAGGGAGTACAATTTTGGATGCTACAATAGCTATAGCAAGGACAAGATGAATAGAATCCATTGAAGAAACATGAGAAAAGGTCTCAAAGTAGTCAATTCCCTCAACCTTTGAAAACTTCTTTGCAACAAGATGAGCCTTGTACTTGTCAATAGAACCATCAAATACATATTTGATACAATACACCCACTTGCATCAAACCAAATTTCTTCCCTTAGAAAGAGGCACAAGATCCAAAGTGTGATTCCTCATCGAAGAGGAATACTCCTTAGCCATAACACTATCCCACTCAAGAATACCTAAAGCATCTAAAAAACTTTGAGAATCATTATAAATGACATGACCCAAAATATTTATTCATGAAGTTTAATAATGAGTGTGACGAGTGTTTATGAGATCACCAACAAGAGGACCAACCTCCTCAAGAGTAGTACAAGCCCATTGTAGCCTAGTAGGTGGAGTGGGAGGCGGTGGATCAAGACCATCACCAAAATATTCCTTAAGAAAAGAAATTCTCAATTGAAGAAGATTGAGTAGGTAGTTATGAAGAAGATGTTGTTTGAGGATCCATCTACATGAAGGATTCAACAAAATGAACATCGTGACAAAAGTGATCCTCACATATGTCAGGATAAAACAATCTATATGCCTTCACATCTTCACAATAGCAAACAAAAATGAACTGTTGACTCTTCTTCTCCATTGCTTTATACCAACCATCTGGATTGCATGCCCAAGCCTCACTACCAAATATTTTGAGGAAGGATACATTAGGATTGTTATGGGACCAAGGATCCTTAGGAGTCATATTCCATACTGTCTTATGAGAATATGGTTCTAAATATAGTTGGCAAAATTGATAGCTTCAGCCCAAAATGTTGGAGCCATGGACCAAGACTGAATCATATAATTAGCCATCTTTAGTAAAGTCCTATTCTTCCTCTTCGCCAAACCATTTTTTTGAGTGTAAGGAACCATGTGTTGATGGAGAATACCATGCTCATTGAAAATATCCCAAATTTACTAATTGGCGTACTTCCCCCATTATTTTTTTGTATTTGTCAAAGAGAAAATCATGTCTGCTACTCCACAAATGCTTTGAAGGTATTGAAAGTGGTGAGAACCTCACTCTTATACTTAAAAAAATAGACCCATGTGCATTATGAAAAATAATTAATAAAAGTGAGAACATACTTAGCCCTTGAAAAAGGAGTTGAGAATGACATGAGATCACTATAGACCAACTCAATGGTTGTGGCTGCACATGTGGCCTAAACCTTAGGAAAGAGATCTTGATGTTATTTTCCAAGAAAAAAACCTCGAAAAATGCCATGAGTACAATAGATCTTAGGAAGATCGAATGCTAAGTTATTTGCATGCATCTATTGAAGATATCTATAGTTCAAGTACCCAAATTTTTCTCACAAATCAACATGAGCAATAAAGGAAGAACACGATGAAGACATAAATCCATCAAACTAAAATATATTGTTGTCATGATCAACTATCCTTGTAGCAATAAACTTCTTAGGATCTTGTAATTGTTGAATATTCACATTATGTGGAACAAAATCAATGATCTTTCCATCTCCATAATGACAAATTTGATATATGGAAAGTAGATTTTCTAAAATATCAGGAACAAGAAGAACATCTTCAATGAAATTATCTAGCATTTGAATGGAGTCTATCCCCAAAACTAGAAGCTTTGAAGAGTTCTTAACTAAAATATGAGAATTACTACTATGAGAAAGGGAATAAAGAAGATCACTTGAATTGGTCATGTGATGTGAATCACCTTAATCAAGAATCCAACTATGAGTAGATAAATGTAAGACACATGTTGAAAGAGCTTGCCATTTTCCCATGGATTAAGAATTAGGAACTAGAATATTATGTCTCCTCATAGCTTCCTCCAAGGCCTCTAGTCACTTGAAACAATGAGACTCATCATGCCCAATTTTTCCATAAAAATAACAATGTTCCCCTTTCTTTTTCTTATACTTCGAAGAAGAATATCTAGAGTTAGAAGGAGGAGTGGAATTTTTATTATTATTTTTATTTGGTTTGGAGGGAAACTCATCACCTGAAGGTGATTTTATCTTAGGCTTCTTCTTATTCTTTCCTTTACTCTTGGAAGATTGTGGCATCAAATATTGGTTATTAGAACTAGGAAGTGCATCCATCTACATCAACTTGACCTACTCCCTAGTAAGATGCTCATAAAATATCTCAAAAATTATAATTTTAAAATCTTTCCCCATGGCATCCATAATAGAATATAAAGTAGAAGAAAACAATTGATGAGGACCTCTTAAATTAGATAGAATCAAGAAGATACATGCTTCATCTGATTTATCATGACCACATCCTTTAAATTGTGACAAAATCATTTTAAATTAGGTAAGGAAATATTGAATAGCAGGAAATGCATCTAGAGAGAGTGATGTTAGATCTACTTCAAGTTGAAAGATTCTAAACTAATTGACTTTACCATAAAATTATTCAAGTTTTTCCCAAACATCTTTAGGTTTTTTACACTCCAAAATATGAAACAACAAATTATTAGATATATATAATCCTATGAGTCCCTTTGCTTCATCCATCTTACTATTGGGAAAATGTGTCGAAACCTTGCAATTACATAAGGTACTATTGATATGTCGATGATGGGGGGTGTGGGGGAGGGGGGGTCCATTTGCAAGGGGTCTAAGGGGATCATCCCCTCAGCTGGGGGTTTGAGGGCAGCACCCCCGAAATGAAAATTTTATATTTTATTATTGTAATTTGGATCATTCATCATTAGGTCTTAAATCTAACGGTCAATATTTTATTAGCTTGACTTTCCCTAGAAGGCAACCCTATTTTATGAGGTCATTCTATTACATCTGAGTATTGTGATGTATTTTAAGAGTTTGATAATGATCATGTTGCCTTTAGATCTCTGGTTGGTGATACTCCTATGTGAAGCTTTCTCTGCAAGTATATTGTAATCTTTGGGATTTCTGAATAATATATTGGGTAGCTTTGGAGTGTGGGGTTTCTCTCTTAAAAGGGTTTTCCCCACAAATCATTTTGTTGTGGTATGCATGATATTTATGTTTGTTTTTGTTTAAGTTTCTGTAACTGAAAATATCTGTAAAGTTTTGTATTATTCTCCTCTCAAGATTAGTTTAGGAAGTTGGTCCACTACCTTAGATTCCTTACACTTCCTTTTATAAGTAAAAATTTTAAATTCTCTTATGAATTTAGGTTGATGTTCACCTAAAGTTTTCTATAAACCTTTAGATTGAAGCAATTGGGTCATTTTTAAATTTCATGTATGATGGTTATGTGGAATGAGTAGCTCAATTTTCCTTAGATCTGCCATGTTGGAAAAAATAACACCAGGAGAAAGAAGAAAAATTGTCACTTAAATTGTGCCTTTCAGCCCCCTAAAAAATGTATTAAAACTAAATTTGGAATCCATTAGAAAATTAAAATGAAGAAAATTTTCAATTTGTACAAGTGACAAACTCAAATGAATCATCTCTAACACATGCCAACTTTTATAAAAAAAAATTAAAATGGCTTGCCAAATCAAAAAATTAGAGGTTACAATCAGATTCCTTGTGATTTTCTAAGAAATTTCTTTTTTCTTCCAAATTTTGACTTCGTATGCAAAAAAATTTCCAATTACAATTAATAAATGCAAATGTACCTTCAAGTTGGTAAAACTAGCAAAAAAAGGAAAAATCAGTAAAAATCATTTGTACCACTATGGAGTTTGTTTAGTTCCTACTTTCCAATGATATCTTGTTCACTAAAGTCTGATACCCTGGCACAAAGTTGTGCAAAAATTATCATACAATTGTAGAAGTAGCCCCCTCAGCTACTCAAGCTTATAAGAAAAGATCACACAAATATAAACAAAGTTGTTTTGGTTAAAACATAAATTGGACAAGATTATGCTTGGAAAACTAGAAATCACTAAGAAATTATATTAAGAAACCAATGAGGCTATTGTAAAAGCCTACAAATTATGTGAGGAAGAAGAAAAATATGAAGAAGCACCCTCTTCAATTACAAATCTTATATACCAATAGGTCCACTATCCTCCATAAAGCTTCGACACATCTTCCTCCTTTACCACCTATCCTATGCATTCCATTAAGAACTTTCTCGATAAGAAGAAACAAATCAAACTAGTAGCCTCTCTATAATTCCTTGAATTTCCATTAGTTGGATCATAGATTAACCTTTCAAACATTTCCCTACTAAAAAAAATCCAACTGGTACTTATTACACAAAACAATATAATAGGAAATCTTCAAGAAACATGTGGAACAATTGGAAGAACTCATAAAGGACATCTACCAAAAACACCCTTAGATTCAAGGGGATCCTTCCAAACCCCTTCTAACATAGATTAAGCTATTATTCAATGGGGTACTACAATAGGCAAAATAATATAACACCATGATGAGATAAAATATCATTACAATGTTGAACAAAACCAAGATGGAAAAAGAAAGGAAGAGTGTGCCACTGCCCACTTTGGATTAGAAAATAATATTAATACAATGAAAAATATAGAGGGGGATATAAATTCTTTGTACCAATTTTTCCTTCAATGGCCCACTACTACCACAACCACTAGGGTGCAAATGGATCATATTGAGGCACACATCCTTTAGATGGACACTACTTATGATGCATTGGAAGACATTGATGAGAAAACCTAGGCACATATAGAGGCTTTGCATGCATAATTCCAACAACTTCAAGAATAGAGAGAGAATACAAGGAACAAGTTCCAACAATTAAGGGAGGTAGTAATTCTATGGCTAACACATGTTACTAGAATTATCAAGGATTCACAAAAGATATCCCAAAAATTCCAAATCCCCTCATCACTCTAAGAAGTAGAACACCTTATCTCACAAATCAATGTGTAGAATCACTTGTTGTAGCAGGATAAAGTACAATGGGATACCACTTTTTCCAACTTGAAGGAGATCTATAAAACCATTATCCCAACATAGTAGTAGTAGAAATTTTCTTCAGCAAAGTTGTCATGAGGACAAGCCAATGTTTTGAAAGGGGGGATGATGTTGGTAGGGAATCAGTTGGTAATAATAATAGTCAACCAAATCCTACCAAAAACCTCCACAAATAGGTTGTGAAGCTTCTAGTTGAAAATATACACTCTAGAATAATAGTAAAATTTAAGGGGCGTGTTCCACCAGATGTATATTTGTATACGATAAGATATATTGTAACAAAGTAAGAGAAAAAGGTAGAAGAGTAGTAATAGATGAAAGGCTAAGGAAGAGATAGATAAGATATAGAAGATAATAAGTATGACATATGTAAAAAGACTTTAAAGAGGGTCAAAACCCTAACCTATGTACATAATGAAAATGTATTAATATATTAATATATCCAAACTTAAATCTAACATGTGTTATGGTCTATGAGAATCAATTTTCTATATATTTCATTATATTAACTAGTTTGTGCTTTGTTTGAGCTTACCCTCTACTTCTTTCGTATGACTAAGTTTGGGGTATAAATGAAACACATAGAAATTACTTGGGTCTCACAACTCTAGTCTTTGTCTCCCCATTTTTCTTGCTAACACATATATAAACAAAATTCTAATCCTTATATTCACATCTATAACATTTTTCTATCATGCCTAATAAACTTTTATCATACAAAAAGAACATGAGAACTCATATAATCATACGAGTATATAAAAACACATTCATATATATATAATTCATGCTTTGTCATCCTTTGATCAGATTAATACAAGGGAGAGTATTCATAATAGTATACATGTATATGTTTGGTATACATAGGTAATCTACAAGTAATTTTACTATTTTATTTTGCTTATGTCTACTAAAATTAAATATAGGATAAATTTTATCATATCTCTATCTTAATTCCCTTAGAAAAGTTACTACAATAATAAGTCTAGTCAATCTTAGAATCTTCCACTGCATGCAAAGGTAACAGTGACCTAATCAATCATTAAATATTTCATCGATTAAAATAAAAATAACAACCTATTCAATCATAATTCCATCCAAAAAAACTAAAACATAGCCAACTTAACATCTTTCAAAAATTACTATTGTTCATATTGATAATAGTTTTTCTTTCGAACCACAAAAATAAACTAAAAAATGCGATTTGATTAACTCTCTTGATGTCTTTTAAATTTTAGTGTAGAAAATTGTCACCCTAAACAATTTCACACTATGTTTTGTCTCCCTTAATTTATATGACCTAATTGAGTACCTAATTTCCTAAATTATGCATTCCAAGGCCCGTTTTTACCATTTTCCAAGAAATTGCAAGCATTGAACAAATGCAAGAAATTAATGTTTTGCCCTTGATATTATGTGTCCTGGAAAATAAAGCTAGGATCCATATTCCCTAAGGCATATGGGTCCCCCTATTTTCATAGGGACCAAAAATTTTAATATGTTGGTGTCGGTATTTTAAAACATTCAAATTTCAAATTTCAAATGTCAGCTTTTGGGATTTAAGTTTTGAGGACTTAGCATAATTGCATATAAATACATATCATTTTCACCATTTGAAACTAGAAGGAAAATTTATGAGAAAATATTATCATCAAGAGAAACATTTCAGAGATTTATTGCAACAACTCAAGGTCCAAGCATCATGTGAAAGTGTATGTGAGTTCATGTTGTCATGTTATCATTGTTTTGTGAAGGCTAACCCCTTTTGTAGGTCTCCAAAGCATTCAAGAAATCTAGCAAGCAATATCCAAGACATTGAGGTGATGTGTATGACTTCAATCCCTCAAGGAATCCATTGAAGGGTGGTGAGTTGTTGCACTCTGTGATTTTATTATTCCTTCCTTTCAATTATCCATTTATCATTGATATTGCCATTGTGGAAGTGGAAACACTTATACGGGGTTTGACTAAGGAAAGCCCCTAAATGGCCCAACATTTTCCCTCTCTTTGAATGTGCAGGTTTTAGGTTTGAAGAGGATTGAAGACAAGTTGTCCATTGTTGCATTCAAATCCCTAAACCTTGTAAAATCACGAAAACTCACCTACAAAATTATCTGGCACTATTCTGGAAACTTTGCAAGTAGAAACATGAGTCTCAAATCTACCACCAAAGGACCTCAAAAATAGAGTAGAAAACTCTTACAAGGAATCATACGCCCTTGGGCATATAAGGCCTCCTATTCAACTCAACACCAATTTTTCTGGGTAGGTATTGTTGGCAAAACAAGGATAGACAACTGAGAGGGGGGGTGAATCAGTTGTTATAGAATTTAAACTTATATTACTTTAATCAATCTTTAATCTCATATCTGATAATTTATAGTGCAATGATGAATTGAGCAACACAACAAAAACACACAACACCAAGATTTTTTGCATGGAAACCCTGTTAAGGGAAAAAACCATGGTGGAGGTTAATCCACAATTATACCCTATTAAAAGTATAATGAAAAATGAATAGGGAATGCACTTGCATTCAGACACACTGCCTAGAGCTCACTGCTCAAAGGAAGGCTCACTTCCTTACATAAAACAAATAGATTAAAACCATCTGAGTGGGATGAACTGATAAATTATCTTTTACAAAAGTTTGATGACAGTTCTAGTTAGGCACAAAAATACTTCTTCACCCTTCACTCAAAATTCTTCACACTCTTCTCTGCACTTGAATGATCTGAACTTTATTCGCACATATACTTAACATACACACACTGATCATACACCACATACACTCCAAAATGAAGAAACAATCTCTCTTATATATCTGCTACAAGGATTCACATCAACAACTCTGTCGACCACAAATAATAAATGAATTACAAACTGTCGGCCTTAATACATGAACAAATCTTAATGCACACCAACCTAAGTCGGTCACAACATAGAGAGGACCCAAAAAAACACCCTCAAACATGCCAAGCAATAAGAAATTAATCCATAAGGATCCACAACATACTACAACCATCATATCGGCCAAGAACATGAAAACCCGAACACTCATCGAAAAAATCTTCGATAACGATCACGCCAAATAATGCAGACATACCACACTAATAGAGCATGATATAAAATCATCAATTAACATCTCAAGAATATACGAAACAACTCAATTCATTAGAATTGCAATCTCTTCTTCCAGAAACATCTGCTACAGTGATAGAATGACTATAGGAGCGCAAAACTTCACAAATTCCTCAATCCTTGATGTGTACCACTGAAACTTATGGAAAAAATACTAGATAGGCTCAGCAACGAACCCTTTAATGCATGACTTTAGATTATCAATGTACACAACTTTCCACCACACTGATCTTCACAGCTTCGCAAACTATCTGTAACATATTTATTCTAATTTTCTCAATTTCCTCATACGGCCTTTAGAACACTTAATGCTAATAGTATTGACATCAATGACAACCACATATCAAAAGCACAACCACAAAATCCAATAATCTCTCCCTTTAGCATTGATGGCAACACATGATGTGAAAAATATACCATCAACGCAACTAACTCTTCTTCCAACAATCTCCCCTTTACACAATGCTCTTCTCCCCCTTAGTTATACAAAGGTTTTTCACATTACACTTCTCCCCCTTTGACATCAATGGTAGGGGTACACAAGCTCTGAACCACATATCTAAAACATCTTACTACTCCCCCTGAGTAGCATCCACCATAACATCAATCTGGAATAAGATATGGCTATGAATTCATGGACTGATGCAAAGACCTGCATCATTAGTTTTGATCAGGAGGGGAAACCACCCCTAACTTTTCTCTAAGGTACTCAAAAGTATCCTTGGGCAACAAATTAGTGAAAATATATGCAATTTTCTCCTTGGTAGGCACATAATCTAGTCCGACTTCTTTGTCACTCACTTTATCTCTCAAGAAGTGATATTTTATGGATATATGCTTTGTTTTTGAATTCAACATTGGATTCTTCAAAAAATTTATGGCGCTTGAATTGTCACATAATATGGAAATAGGCTCTTCATACTCAATTTTGACATCTCTCAACATCTGCTTCATCCACAACACTTGAGTATAGTTGTTTACAACAACAATGTATTTTGCCTCAGTAGTAGATAAGGAAATGAAATTCTACTTTTTACTTAGTCAAGATACCAGCTTCTTCCCCAAGAAGAATGCACCACCAGTAGTATTTTTCGGTCATCCACATCTCCTGCCCAATCTGCATCAGTAAAGGTGCTCAAGATAAGATCATCATCCTTAGGATACCAAAGCCCAAAATCAACTGTTCCTTTTAGGTATCTAAAAATTCTCTTTACTATAGCCACATGTGATTCCTTTGGATCCACTTGATGTCTAGCAACCATGCACTAAACATTCATTATATTTGGCCTAGTCTGATTCAAATAGAGTAATCCACCAATCATTGACCTGTATCTTGTTCAATTTGCTTTAGGAGAATCATCATTCTGTGTAAGTTTGCATCCAGTTACCATAGGTGTACCAACTTGCTTTGAATCTTCCATGCCATTTTTTTTTAGTAATTCTCTTACATACTTGGACTAAGATATAAAGATTCCATCTTCTAACTGAGTGATTTGTAATCCTAAAAATAATTTCAGTTCTCCTATCATTGAAATTTCAAATTCACTTTTCATTTCATCAAAAAACTTCATACATAAGTCATCATCACCTTCAAAAATAATGTCATCGACAAATACTTCAATTATCAGCTCTTTATCCCGATCCAACTTGAAATATAGATTGTTGTCAGCAATACCCTTACTGAATCCAAGCTTCAACGAGTATTTATCCAATCTAGCATACCAAGCTCTAGGAGCTTGTTTGAGTCCATAAAGTGCTTTCTTCAATCTAAAGACCATGTTTTCCTTGTCAGTCGATTGAAATCCATCTGGTTGCTCAACATATACTTCTTCTTCTAGCTCACCATTTAGAAATGTTGACTTTACATCCATTTGATAGACTTTGTAATTCTTAAAAGAAACATAAGTAAGAAATAATCTTACAGCTTCAATTCTAGCAACATGGGCAAAAGTTTCTTAAAAATCAATACCTTCCATCTATGAGTACCCTTTGCAAAACAGTCTTGATTTGTTTCTGACCACTTCATCTTGCTCATTCAGCTTATTCTGAAATACCCATTTTGTTCCAACCACATTTTTGTCTTGAGGTGTAGGAACAAGAGTCCATGTATCATTTTTCTCTATCTGCATTAGTTCTTATTTCATGGCTTCCATCCAATATTCATCTTTACATGCTTCATTGACATTGCTAGGCTCAGTCTTGGAAATCAGGCAATACTCTTCTAAAATTCTTCTTCTAGTCTGTACACATTTGTTCTTCTCTCTTATGATCTGACTATTAGAATGATTTCTCCTTACATACCTTGGAACTTTAGGATTTTCTTCAACTTTTGGTTCTTCTGCTCTTTTTTCTGCACTTCCACTAGCTTCACCTTCATGATTCTTTGGATTCACTGGAACAATTTGAACCTGAATTTGTGTCTGAACATTCTTTCCATTGTTAGTATTGTCATGTTGGTCATTTGAATCATATCCACTACATCTGGATGTCTTGTCAATATCTTCATCAACTCTGACATTTGCACTTTCAACCATTTTCTTCAATATTTTATTAAAGCATTGGTAAGCTTTTCTCTTAGTAGAGTAACCTAGAAAGATTCCTTCATCACTTCTAGTGTCAAACTTGCCTATATCATCATCTCTCTTGATGTGGCATTTGCTTCCAGTTTTTTTGAAATATTTAACAATAGGCTTATAACCAAACCACAACTCAAAAGGGGTCTTACTAGAATTACTATTAACATTTACCTGGTTGATAGTGTACACAGCAGTGCTTATAGCTTCTCTCTAGTAAAAATGAGGAACATTTTCTTCCAACATCATAGTTCTAGTAGTATCTAGAATGGTTTTGCTCTTTCTTTCAACAACTCCATTCTGTTGAGGTGTTTGAGGAGTAGATAGTTGTCTTTGGATTCCATGATCTTCATAGAAAGAATTAAATTCCAAGGATGTGAATTCACCACCTCTATCTGACCTTAAGCATTTGATCTTTAAACCTATCTCATTCTCTGCCATAGCTTTGAAGCATTTCAACTTTTCTAATGCTTCATGTTTTTCTCTCAAGAAAGCAACCCATATCATTCTAGAGTAATCATCAATAAGCAACATAAAGTACCTTTATCCTTGAAGACTTCTGATTCTGGAGGGACCACATAGATCAGTATGTACCAATTCCAGTACTCCATTAGAGTTCTGCTATTTGCTCCAAAAATAATTTCTAGTCTACTTTCCCATCTGACATTCCTTGCATATAGTGGTAGTAGGCTTCACTAACTTAGGAAGATCTCTAACTTCTTGAGAGGAACTTATTTTGACAATGTTATCAAAGTTCACATGACACAACCTCCTATGCCACAACCAACTTACATCAAATTGAGCAATTAAACAACTTTCACTAGCAACACTTAAGTGAAAAATGTTACCTCTTGTCTTTGTACCTGAAGCAATCACATTTCCAGAACTTCCCTATACCCTGCACTTACCATCCTTGAACTGAAGATTGTATCCCTTATCTACCATATGTTCAACACTCAAAAATTTGTGCTTTAATCCTTCTACATAAAAGACATCATCAGTATTATGTTTACCACCAAAGGAAATAGTGCCTTTGCCACGAATCACACCAGAAGTGTTGTCTCCAAATCTTACAACACCACCATCATAATATTCCAAGCTTACAAACTTTATTTTGTCACCAATCATATGATGTGAGCATCCGCTGTCAATTACCCACTCATCCTTTTCTTCAATTTTTGTTGCAAGATCTCTTTCAACTTTCACATTACTAGTAGATTCAGTGGACACTAGACCATTTTCCTTGATAGCAATGAATACCCATTCATCTTCATTTCTAGTTTCTTTATCAGATTCATCATCAGTAACACCTTCTTCAACATAGTAATATTTCTTTTGAAATCTAGACTTATCAAGTTTGTACTTAGAAACCCTTTCAGGACACCTTGATGCAAAATGACCTATCTTGCTGCAAGAGAAAGATTTAATAGGCAACTTCCCTTTGTACTTACCTTGTCCTCTGACTTCTCTTTTCACAATCAATGTTTCTAGCTCTTCTAATTCTCTTCATCTTCAATTTGTTTAATTTCATCTTCATACTTGAATGAATTCTGGAACTCTCTCTTGGATCATATCTCTATTTTCTTTTCCCGGATATAGTAGCTTTGAATGTAGATTCTATCTTAGGAGAAGATTCACCAAATTCACTTAACTCAAAGGCAACAAGTTTCCAATTCAGCATGTCTCTTGTCATATTTTTTACTATCCCGAGTTCTTCAATAGCATGAGCTTTTGTTTTGTAAGAAGTAGGAACAGATCTAAGTATTTTAGCCAAAATCTCATCTTCTTCCAAGACTCCACTGACACATCTAATGCTCATCACCAGTCCATTTACCTTTTGTGAGAAAGCAAAAATGGTTTCATCTTCACTCATCTTCATGTTCTCCCACTTGCCTTTTAGACTTTGTAGCTTAGCAAATTTCACTAGTGCATCTCCTTCATACAATGTTTCCATTTTTTTTCCAAATCTCACGTGCAATCCTTAGACCTATCACATTTGTCATCTTTGAATCTGTTGAAACACTCAACAATGCTTCAATAGCCCTGGTATTAGTTTCTGCTTCTTAGATCTCATCAGCAGTAGAGGGACCATTCTGAGGAATAGTAAATACATTCTTTGTAATCTTCCAGAAGGGCTCACCAATGCACTTCAAATGAAATTCCATTCTAACTTTCCACAAAGAGTAGTTTGTACCATCAAATCTAGGACTATCCTTCTTGTATGATTCCATCTCGGATCACCTCAAGCTATTAAGATTTTCCTTCAAAGAAACCTACTCTGATACCAATTGTTGGAAAAACAAGGATAGACAACTGAGAGGGGGGGTGAATCAGTTGTTACAAAATTTAAACTTATCTTACTTTAATCAACCTTTAATCTCAAATGTGATAATTCACAGTGCAAGCATGAATTAAGAAACACAAAAAAAACACCCAACACCAAGATTTTTTGCCTGAAAACTCTATTAAGGGAAAAAACCACGGTGGAGGTTAATCCATAATTATACCCTGTTAAAAGTATACTGAAAAATGAATAGGGAATGAACTTCAATTCAGACACACTACCTAGAGCTCACTACTCAAAGGAAGGCTCACTGCCTTACATAAAAAAATCAAATCAAAACCATCTAAGTGGGATGAACTGAGAAATTAGCTTCTACAAAAGCCTGATGACAGTTTCAGTTAGGCACATAAATACTTCTTCACCCTTCGCTCAAACTTCTTCACACTTTGCTCTACACTTGAATGATCTAAACTTTATTCACACATATACTTCACATATACACACTGAGCATACACCACACACACTCCAAAATGAAGAAACAATCGCTCTTATATATCCGCTACAAGGATTCACATCAACAACTCTATCGGCCACAAATAATAAATGAATTAAAAATTGTCAGCCTCAATACATGAACAAATCTTAATGTGCACCAACCTAAGTCGATCACAACATAGAGAGGACCCAAAAAAACACCCTTGAACATTCCAAGCAATAAGAAATTAATCCATAAGGATCCACAACATGCTACAACCATCATGTCGGCCAAGAACATGAAAACCCGAACACTCATCAGAAAAATCTTCGATCACGATCATGCCAAATAATGTGAACATACCACACAGATAGAGCACAATCTAGAATCATCACTGAACATCTCATGAACATACACAACAACTCAATTCATCAAAATTGCAATCTCTTCTTCTAGAAACATCTGCTACATTGACAGAATGACTGTAGGAGCACATAACTTCATAACTTCCTTAATCCTTGATGTGTACCACTAAAACTTATAGACAACATACTAGATAGGCTCAAAAACAAACCCTTTAATGTGCAACTTTAGATTATCAATGTACACAACTTTCCACCACACTGATCTTCACAGCTTCACAGACTGTCTATAACATATTTATTCTAATTTTCTCAATTTCCTCAACATATACGGCCTTTAGAACACTTAATGCTAATAGTGTTGACATCAATGACAACCACATATCAGCAACACAAACACAACATCCAACAGGTACAAAGTCCCCTACACTTCCTAGATCTGCCTGGAATTGACTATTTATATTTATCAGTTGTCAGATTCTTGTAATTTTAGTATTATGGCACATTGTCTAATTAGGGTAATCATAGAAAATCATTTCCAATCCATTTCTAAGGCTCAAAAGGAAAAGATCTAGGTCTGATGGACTCACGTTCATGGTTGAAAGTCAATATATACACCTTGTTGATTTGCATCCTAATGTACCTTTGAAAAAGGTCCTAATTGAATCCTAGGTTTTGCACATTAAACTTAGGATCACCTTTTTCTATGTTAAACAAATATATATATATATATATATATATATATACAATAAAAGAGAAAAATCCATCAGTCAAATTAAAGAGACCCTTCTTAGTCTCATGATCACAAGGTCTAAAGGAGATTATTATGCTACAATATGCATTTGCATGCCTAGATTATGAAGTTTAAGAGGCATTCAAAATTCTCACAAGATAGAGCATCATAAATTAGTAACATTGTCAAGACTAGAAAGCTAAGACACAAGTTCAAATAATTTTGTAATGACCAAACAAAATTTTATTTCTATTCAACATCATACCTTTGTCCAAGTTGAAGGCTCTTTATTATTCTCTCCATAGTCAATAAGTAATAGATGGTCAAAATATTTTTAACTAAAACAATACTATCATGAATATGTGGTAAAGTTGAAAGGATAATTTACTAACACAATATTATTACCGTTTGTGACTAAGCTGAGAGGCTTAATAAACTAACACACTATTATCACAATTTTTGGTAAAGTCAAGAGGCTTAATAAACTAACATAGTCATAAAAAAAGAATAGCTATTAGGCTTAAGAATAGAAAACAACACAATCATATACTAAGATTTATATGAAAGGTTTAACAATGAAAACCAACATATTCATGTATGTGTGACTAATTCGAATGGATTTTATACTAATAGTCACCTTTATATAACAAAGTCAAATGAATTTTGCATTGATAAGTAGGAGGTTATTATCACAATCCTATTTATATAACAAACCCAAATGGATTTTTAAACCATCATTGTCATTGTTATATGAAAATTTTGAAAGACCTTTTAAGATAATTAAACACAATCATAAGTCAACCTGAGAGGCTTCTAAACCAATAAATCCAGGTTTTTAATCAAAATTAAATCAAATTCTTAGGAAAAGACTAAATAATATTGAAAAAAAGGTGCATGGCAGTAAGACTTTAAACCCTAGATTGACATAGCATAAAATTGCTTTTCTATGATACAATATAAAATAATGCATGGGTTCCTCATTTTCTTCATGAAAACACTTTCTAAAAAAATTCCTTTTACATAATATGTTGTACATAAAGGGTATGTTACCAAGATTTGAAGATTCCTTTGTGTCTCTTCAAGAATTCACCCCTTTTTACTGTCAATCCCTCTTTTTTTCTTCCTTCTTATTTATTTCTTCCCCACCCCCTATTATTTCTCCTTTTTTTGCATGTCCACTGAGAGCCTCTGTAATTCCCTTCTCTTAGAAAAAAATCAAGACTTTTTCTTCACATAGTGTGAAGTATATTTTAAAATTACCACTTTACTCTCCACTCTGTGGAGTTATCAATTCAATGGAAATCCTCTTAAATTTCAAAGTACTCTTCATGTATTTTCACCCTTGATGGTATCAACATAACTATGACCCATCACCCATGCACACATAAATGTGAGTATAAACATAAATTCAAATTTATTAAAATTATTTTATTTCAAAAATTATCTTGAATTGAGATAATCAAATTCTCGAATCAAAGTATATAAATATTTTATCATTTATATACTCATATTAATATAAGTCATCAAACAAGAATATATATTTTTCTTATATGAAAAGAATATTCCCATTCCTTGAACAACAACCACACTTACTCTTTTCAAAATAGTATTTTGACAAGACAAACACATAAGACAATGATTATGGAGTATTTTACATAAAATTTTATCATCATGCAACTCATAAGACAAAAATCCAATTACAAATCAATCAAAAAACTCAAAAAAAATTCCTATATTCATTGATATCATAAAATAACTAGTGTGTGTGTGTGTGTGTTCTCAATATCATGATGACCTTAGATTTTCTTCCCTCTCTACGATGATACTTTTCCTCCTAGTTCGGGTGGGGGAAAGTTGTCTCCTACATCAACCTCATCAAATCCATCAAACCAATGAGGTGGTTAAATTGACAAATCATAACAATAAAACATAATATAAATCATTCATTAACATCTTATGTTAATAAATTTCATATGCACATCAATTAAAAACCATATCAAATTGATATAAATTTGAATCATCATCATAGCATAATTATTCTAAAGACAAGTTTAATATCATAAATAGAATACAAAACAAAATATAGCATAATTCAAAGGGCTCAAAATAAGAAGTGGCATATCTTCCCCTTTAAATATCATTGTCTTCGATGATTAAGTTTATCATGAAGTAAAAATAAATGCAAAGTTTTTCTCTTTATGAAAAGCTTAATTAAATAAATGTGGAAATCTTCTATAAATTCTTCATAGTCCTACCAAGTGGCACTATCCTTAGAATATTGGTCCCATTAGACCTTACATTTAGTATTGTCTCTGTTACACAAGTGGAGCTTGCGAAAGTTGAGAACTCTAAGAGGCTCAATTGTGACCATTCTTGGATCATGAACTTGAAGAGCATTCCAATTAAAAACTTGATTAAAGCTAGAAACATACATTTTCAACTAAGACACATGAAAAATGTCATGCATACGATCAAGAGCCGGTGGAAGAGATATTATGTAAGAAACTAAGTTGATTACTTCTAAGGCTTCAAATGACCCCACATATCTTGGTGCTAATTTGATAGACTTTCAAAATTTTATCAAAATTTATATGGGATTTACCCTTAAGAGTAATTTATCTACTATTAAGAATAGTTGTAGAGTATGTTTGGTATCGACATAGTTTTCTACTTGTTTGCATTTGCTAATATTTTTTTAATTAGCTTAAATTTCTCTTATATTTCTGATAGCATTTTCAATCCAAGGCTAATCCTATCTTATAGTTTGTTGTTACTTAAATTGTTTGACACTTTATTTCATACAATGCTTTTAAAGAATCCATTTTAATCACAAAATGATATGAATTATTATAAGAAAAATCAATCAATGGTAGGTACTCCAACTTATATTTTTGATCCATCTAGTAAATCCTCAAAAAATCTTCCAACACTTTATTTACTCTTTCTTTTTTACCATCTTTCTCCAGATGATAAGCTGAAGTTAAGTTAAATTGAGTTCCTAGTGCTGAAAAAAAAGGTTTACCAAAACCTTGAAGTCATTTGTGCATCTCTATTTGAGATAATTTTCTCAAGAACTACATGCAATATGAAGATTTCCTATTTTTCTTTCTATTACCGGTGCTCCATTTGTACAATTTTTTGGAATAAAGTGAGCCAATTTAGTGAGTTTTCTTACTACCACAAAAATTACATCATATAGATTTATCAATATAGGTAAGCCTTGAAAAAATCCATGATAATCACTTGTCATTTTTATTTAGGGATTCTAGGGGATACAAAAATCTTGTTGGATGTTGATGGTCAACCTTAACTCATGGACAATCTAGAAATATTACTACAAATCTTACAAAAATCTATTTAATTTCTTTCCAAAAATAAATTGGTTTCACATTCAATAATAGTTTTGTTAGTCTCGGGTGACCAAAATGCAAAGCACAATTTGCCTCCCTTAACACAAAATTTATTAGATCATTTTGATCTAGAACATACAATCTATCTTTGTATCTCAATAGTTCATTAGAATCAAAATGATACCCCTCATATTTTGCATCTTGAGGATTTTCTAATAGCGCTTTCTTGACTTGATTATATAATTTATCTCCTAAATTTTTTTTTTATTTGATCTTGAAAGTTTGAGTGAATTGAAACCATCATTGCAATGTGCCTCCTACAACTTAATGCATTGACAATACAATTTTCTTTCCCTTTTATATAATTTATTTTAAAGTCATAATCTGATAGTATACCTAACCATTGTCTTTGTCAAGCATTGAGATTTGGTTGGGTGAAAATATGCTTGAAACCCTAATTAACTAATTTAAGCACAAATTGCTTCCATAACAATTAGTGTCTCCATTCTTGGAGAGCATGCATAATTACTGCTAGTTCTAAATCATGTGAAGAATAATTCTATTCATATGATCGTAACTTTATGGACTCATACACCACTACCTATCCTTGCATTAGCATACCATCTAAGCCTTCATCCAAAGCATCAATGATGACAACAAAATGACCTTATAGGTCTAGTACTCTAAAGATGGGTGTAGAAGTCAATTTCTCCTTAAGAATAAGAAAGCCCTCTTCACACTTTTTTGACCATTCAAATCATTTCCCTTTCCTTTTGAGAAAAGGGATAGGGTTGAAAATCTTGTAAAAGTTCATTTTTTTAGAATACCCAACCAATCCCATAAAAATATGCATTTCATTAAAATTATTAGGTATAGGCCATTCTAAAATAAACTTATTCTTTGAAGGGTCTACTACAATTCCTTTTGTAGAGATAATGTGACCTACATATTGAACTTATTTTAAAAAATGTACATTTTGACAGTTTACAATACAACTTATGTTCCCTTAGTTACTATCGAATAAATCTAAAATGTTGTATATGCTCTTCTCTATTCTTGGAATAAATTAAAATATCATCTAAGAACACAATTACAAACTTGTCTAAACAATCTTTGAAGAAATTATTCATCAAGTTCATGAATGTTGTTAAGGAATTGGTTAATCCAAAAGGTTAAACTATGAATTTGTAATGCACATACCTTGTCCTAAAGGATATTTGATGAATTTATTCATTCTTCAACCTTAACTGGTGATATCCTGGTCTCAAACCAATTTTTGAAAAGACAATTGCTCCATGCATTTGATCAAAAAATCATCAATGGGAGGTAAGGGGTATTTATTCTTTATTGTTTCTTTGTTAAGCATACAATAATCTATATAGAAGCATGATGTTTCATCCTTGTTCTTAACAAAAGTCACTAGTACTCCCTAAGGTGATACATTGGTTCTAGTCGATTCTTTAGCTAACACCTCTTGCAAAATTGGGCTTTTAGCTATATCAACTCTATTTTATAATCATACAATAAGGTGCTTTGGACCCAAGTTTTGAGGTAGGTATTCTATCAATTGTAAAATCAAAGTCTCTTTTAGAAAAAACATCTTGGAAGTTGTAAAGTAATGAGTAGTCTTGAATAGATGGTTCTTTAAATACCCCAATAATTATTCATTAACTTCGTATAGTTTTAGAGAATCATAGAAAAATAGGTCATAAAAAATAGCGAACTCCTTAAACTCTTCTATTTGGTCACTTTGAATGAAAACATATGAAATAATTTCCTTTTGGCTCTCTTTAGTTGCATTATACAGATTTGTGTGATCTTAATCTTATGTTGGATTCCTTGAATTGAAGTTGGGTTTGCCAAGTCTTTAAGGCATTTTATTATTTTATCAAAATAATCTACTTTTTTTCTTTATGATGCCATAACCACTTCATTCCTAGGATGACATCATATGAACCCAAAGGAGCTACATAGAGGTTGAATTCCATTAAAAAATTTGGTAATCTGATTTTGGATTTGAACAAACATTACTCTACTTGAGCTCTTGACTGGTTTGTATATTCAAATGACCAATGTTTAGCCATATAATCAACTCAATTTATAATTTTCTTTAACAAACTAGGAGTTAAATTTTTTCATTCCACCAATATTTATTAAAATTAAAATAAGTATTCTAAATAAATTACCTTAGTCTCAATTGGTGCAATTTGATATTTTGCTTGAAAATTATCAATGGTTGCTTGGATCCTTTCCTAAAATTCTACCCATTGAGATGGTAGAGAGTGGCTTCGATATTCGTTCCATTGACTCTTTTTGGACACTAATTCATATAGTGATCTCCAAAGTTGTAAAATCCACCAAGGGGTACTTTTTCTTTGTGGGTTGATCATTCTTGAAATTCTCTTTTCTTGAAATCCTTATTCCTTTTTCCATTTTGGGAGTCATTTATGTTATTTATGGATCCTTTTCCATTTATCTTTGGTTTGAGTTTTGATTCCAATTCTTATTTTTGAAAGATGATGATGATGACTTGGATCATGCAAAATTCTTCCTAGTCTTGTCTCGATATGTTGATATCGACTTCAATTTTTATTTTTGCTTAATTGTTTTTTAAAAAACTTGGTCCACAAACATCTACTTTACCTCCAATTTGGGCATTAAAACCCATAATGACTTTTCTTATTTGAAAACACTTATCATGCTGATATTGTGGTACATACTTTACCATCGTAGTGAACTTCTCCCAATACTCTTTTTTTTTATTAGATAAGCAAGGAAAGGGCACTAATCCCATGGTTATAGCCACACAAACAAAAAAGGAAAAACAAGGTGGGAAACAACACCACCAGCCAACATCAAAAAATAACATCCAGGGTGGCACACATGCCATATATCACAACCATAACCATAGAACAACCATAATTAAATCAAAAACATAAAGTTATTGCTAGAGTACTTAAAGCTACGTAGACCATTAATCAAATCCACCATGTACCAACAAGTCCTAAACCATAACAAAGCTATTATGAAATAACAGTTCAGAATCTAGACATGTTACTCACATGTCTCCTTGACATAGATTCTAAAAATTAGTTAATTTCTAATTGAAGTACACTTGAGGTAACCACCTAGTGGTTGAGAGATGGCGTGTACGGGCTCTGTGTGTCGAGCTAGGGCAATCGTGCCCTAGCTCGTTTCCTGTTCTGCTTGCAGCTACGTTGGAGGGGGTTTTTGGACGTGTTCTGGGGGGAGAGGTTCTACAGTGGTGTTGGTGTGGCTTCGGCTATTGGAGGCGTCGTTTCTTGTGGCCTTTGCCCTTGTTTGACAGGAATGGTGGTGGTGGGTCACCACAAAATAGTAGATTCTCGTGGATTGTGGGCTTCGGTGACTGTGGTGGGAGGTGAATGCCACTCTTTGTGCCTTTTGATCTCTTGTAGGCTATGCTTGGGGGGTGTATTTTTTGCTCCCTCCTCCATTGAAACCTTTCCTTTGTGCCTGGTATTGGAGGGTCGGAGGAACCCTTATGAAGAGTATTTTTGAAGCTAACAAAGGAGGCGCTTGGGGTTCGCAGTGTACCCTTGCGCTAAAGCTTTTCTTTGATCATCTGCCCCAGGGGCTGCATGCCCGACTTGGGTGTCCGTGAAACATGTCATGTGGGGTTTCATCTGGGGTGAGCTCCAAATTGGATTTCCATTCTGCGATTGGTTCAATGCCTTCAATGCAAAACACAAAAATGATTGATAATAATTTGTTTTCACTGGATCAGGAAATGAATGGTTCTGGGTCGTTTGGAGGATCTAGGATTACGAAAATTAATGGTTGTTTGGAACGATGTAAAGAGAGACCAAAATTGGTTATCCCAATGGAGATGCTGGCGGATGATATTGAATATTATTCGAAACACTCCTTTTATTGCAAGTTTATGGGCATAAGAGTATCGTTGCAATTTTTGGAATCTTGGGCTCAAAGGACCTAGTTGCCGGAAGGAGAGATGGAGATTAGGCTCTTAGCGAATAACTACTTTATGGTTTTATTTGATTGCATGGCTGATCATAATAGGATTTTTGAGGGGGGTCCCTATTTCTATAACTGAGTGGGCTTGTTTATAAAGTTGTGGCATGCAAGCTTTAATCTGATTGAGGAGCTCCCGAATAGGGTTCCAGTGTGGGTTCGGCCGCTGTGGTTTCCACTCGAATGTTGGCGAGAGGATGTTCTACATTTAGTGGCTTCAATGCTTGGTAAACTAGTAGGGTCTTCACAACAGACGTAGTTTAAAAAGGTAATGACTTTTTCCCATATCTGTGTGGAAATTGATTTAAGCATGCCATTGCCAGATTCTGTGGAAGTGAGTGCAGGATCATATACATGGTTGCAACAATTAAACTATGAAACTTTGCCTTTTCGGTGTCGACTCTGTCATGAGTATGGACACTTGCAGCGCAGATGCCCTAGGGCTAAGCCGATGGGGACCCAATCTACCCAAATTCCTCGCAACCCACCTGGGGTTGATAAGGGGAAGAGGCCTATTCTGAGTGATGGTACTAGAGAAGATGGATATATCCCTGTCAAAGCTCATAATAGGAATCAGGGGCAGAAGAGGACTCTAGGGGAGAGGCGCGATGATGTTACTTTTAACAGGTTTGAGGTGTTGGACGATCTTAGCCAACAAGAAGTGAATCCAAGTTTGATGAACTTGGATCAGGGAACTTTGGGTTCAGGAAAGGATGGGCCTCCTTCGGAGACAATACAGGTTGTGCAGGACACAGGGGTTGGACAGATGGACACGGATCAGCAATTGATTGTCTAGGTTGGGTCAGATCTTATTATTGGGGCTTTGAAAAATGGGAGAGAGGGTTCTCCTTTGCCTATAAAGACTGGTGCAAAAGTTGGAAAGAGCTCTATGTCCTCTTCTCGCCTGGGTATTTAGCAAAAGGACCCAAAGAAAGGGGTAGGTGAGAGGAATCCCAAGCTGGGCAGGAAAAAGGATTTGGAAAAGATTAAAGCAACTGGGGAAACTTTGGTGGAGTCAGGGGCAGTCAAGACCCTGGATTCGCATTTCTTGTGTACCCAAAAATGATTTTTTTATCCTAGAATGTTAGGGGCTTGAATAGTGGCCCTCGACAAAAATTTGTTTGTGATTTGGTTAAGAATCATTCTCCGGATGTTCTTTTTCTTCAGGAAACTAAATTATCTGTGGAGAATATGTTGAGTATGGTACCTAAGTTGTGGAAGTATGGTGAGTGCCAGTGTGTTGGAGCTCATGGTGCATCCAGGGGGGGTGGCTTGCTTATGGAACCCCCAAAGGATTTCCCTCTCTGGTGGATGTCTTCTAGATCTACTATTTCATTGGTGGCCTTATACTTTGTGACAGGAGAATGTATTCTCCTCTCTAATGTGTATGTGCATGTTGATTATCAGGGTAAGTAGCTTCTTTGGTCCCATCTTCGATATGTCCACAGCCTGGCTCCTTTCCACCTATGGATTTTGGTTGGGGATTTCAACGCTATTGTGGAATTGTCTGAGAAAAGGGGTGGAATTGCTCGGTTGGAGCCTTTTGCGCTGCTTCTCAAGGATAGCTTTTTTGGTCTAAATCTTATTGGTGTTCAGCCCAGTAATGGTCGCTTTACTTGGAATAATAGGAGGGTTGGTGAGGGTTGTGTTGCTGAGAGGCTGGATCGGTTCATGGTCTCCTGTTACTGGGTCAGGGAACTGTGGTGTACCTCCTCTGAAATTTTGGATTGGAGGGGTTCGAACCACTGGCCTATCAAGCTTAGTATCATTTCAGCTCAGGTGTCTCATTCTCCTTCCTTCAAATTCCATCTTATGTGGTTACGGGACTCTACTCTTTCTGACCATGTGGAGGTGTGGTGGAGGATTGGTAGACCTGCTTTTGGTATTGCTATGTATACCTTCACCAAGCTTCTTCAGTTTGTCAAGTATCAACTTAAAAGGTGGAATCGTCAGTGTTTTGGTAATATTTTTCATGACAAGGTTGTTGCTCAGGAAGAGTTAAATAAGGTTACGAGATTGATCTGGGATAATGGGGTTTCTGAGGATCTTTTGAAAGAAGAGGCTAGGACCCTAAAGGTGGTGGAGGAATGCGAGCTACGTGAAGAGGTATATTGGAAGCAAAAGGCATGGGTTGAATGGTTGTAGGAAGGGGACAGGAATACTACATTTTTCTTTAATTATGTGAAGGCCAGGAGGCATGGTAACTCCATCTCTATGTTGGTCAACGACAGGGGGGATCGTGTTGTCTCGTTTCAAGAAATTGCGGCAGAGGCATCACAGTATTTTGCTGCTCTTTTCAAAGATGATTCACAAGGGGGTCCTGTCGAGGAGGAACAAATCCATTCTTGTATCCCTCAGTTGGTTTCAAGAGAGGCGAATGAGTATCTGATGAGGGAGATTTATCTAGAGGAGTTGGAGGAGATTGTGTCTCAGATTAAGAGAGGAAAGGCTCCTAGCCCTGATGGTTTCCCAATAGAGTTCTTTCAAGAGTTCTAGGATATCATAAAGTTGGATCTTCTGGTGGTTGTTCAGGAGTCCAGGAGAAACAAGCAGATGTTGCACATTCTTAATTCCACTTTCATTTCTCTCATTCCCAAGTGTGAAGGGATGGATAGGTTAACTCAGTTTAGGCCTATCTCCCTTTGCAATGTGGCTTATAAAATTATATCAAATTTAATGGCTGAGAGGTTGAAGAAGTGGCTTAAAGTGCTGATTTCAGAGGAACAAAGTGGGTTTGTTGTGGGTCGACAAATTTTGGAGTGTTGTTATTGCTACTGAGACCATCCACTCCATGGCCAGTTCTCATGAGAAGACAATGTTTATTAAGTTGGATATGGCCAAGGCCTATGACAGGGTTAGATGGTCCTTCCTTCGGAAGATCCTTGTTGCATTTGATTTTTGTGAAGAATGGATCCAATGGGTTGTGAGTTGTGTTAAATTAGTATCCTTCTAAGTATTGATAAATGGAGATCATTCTGAACTTTTTGGGGCTTCTAGGGGCCTACGCCAAGGTGACCCTCTCTCCCCGTACCTATTTCTTCTTCTTGCTGAAGGTCTTGGGCGTTTGTTGAAAAGAAATGTTGGGCTTGGCATCATTCAGGGTTGGCATTGGGGTGGAGATTTTCCTCTGCAGTCTCACTTGTAGTTTGTTGATGATACTGCCCTGATGGGGATGGCTACTGTTAGAGAAGCTACTTTATTGTGATAGTTTTTGGATGTTTACCTTGTGGCATCTGGGAAATTGATTAATGAGGATAAATCTTCCATCTTCTTCTTCAATACACCTGCCCCCATTTAGAGAAGAATTGCTAATATTTTGAGGTTTCAGATAGGGGCTCTTCCTTTTATGTATTTGGGCATTCCAATTTTTGTTGGTTGTCTTCCCAAGGGTTCTTGGCAAAATATTATTGATAAGTTCCGGGTGAAAGTCAATAATTGGACACATAGATGGTTGTCTTTTGCTGGGCGGGTTCAACTTCTTAAGTCAGTTGTGCAAGCACTCCCTACTTACAAATGTATGCTTTAGGTGGCTCCGGTGGGGTTTCTTAAGGAGTTGGATTCTCTTAAAAGACAATTTTTATGGGTTGGGTGCTTGTCATCCTCCAAGTGGAGCCTGGTCAAGTGGGAAGATGTGTGTAGTCCTAAGAAATATGGTGGTCTGGGTCTTCGTCAATCTACTTTGTCCAGAGTGGCTGTGGCTGCTAAGCTTTTTTGGAGATGGTGTGTGGAGCAGGATCAGTTGTGGGCCAGGATATTATCTCATAATTATTTCACTGGCATCCCTCGACATGATCTCCTTAGGTACCCTCTTGAGGGGAAAGGTTCGTTGATTTGGAGTACTCTTCTGAAGGGTGCGAAGCTCATTAAGGAAGGCTTATTTCGGATCTACAGACGAGGTTCGAAAGCTCTTTTTTGGTCAGACTCTTGGGATGGTTTCCCTCTGCTTATCTCTCAGTTTCCTCACCTGCTTCCTTTGACCTAGAAATTTCTTGCAGTTGGTTGCTCGAGGGTGAGTTACTTCAAGTCCTTCTCTTTTTATGGTCCATTGGAGAGGGCTTGTTGGAAGGATCCCTCCCAGTAGACAGATTTTGGTGAGGAAGGTAAGGCTGAACTTAGCATGATTCTTTGTAATAGATGTTGTAGCTCTCTATTGGAAGAGGATATTATCGCTTGGGCTCACAATCCCAAGGGAATTTACTCTGTAGCCTATGGCTATCAAGTTTTATTGGCTCAGAATTTGGTCAGGGTGGAGGTCCATTGGTGGAAGAGGGTGTGGAGTAAGCTATCATGGCCTAAATGTAATTGCTTTATTTGGACTTTAACGTGGAATAGGTGCTTGACCTAGGATAACATTCGTAATCATGGTTTCTAGGGGCCTTCGGTTTGTGTTCTCTGTGGGAAAGGGGAAGAGGATTCTTCTCACTTGTTCTTTCGATGCCCCTTTGTTGTGCAACTTTGGCATTGATGGTGGGAGGTTTGGAAGCAACCTTGTGTACATGCTTCCTCTTTGGTAGAGTTCTGGGATAGTATGGGAAGACCCCCTTCGTCGGCCTCCTTTTTGCAGGATGTTTGGTATGTTGGACCTACTTTTCTTCTTTGGCAGACCTGGCTGGAGTGAAATCATAGGATATTTTGTGGTGTTAAAGTGGTGGGTCAGCAGGTGTGGATATGTATATTAGGTATGCTACAGGAGTCGGTTGTGGCTAAAAGTGAAGTGTTTTTCCCCTGGGGAAAGGGATGTTGATTTGGTTGATAGATTGGGTCTTCATGGGATACATTCTTCTTCTGGGGGTTCCAAGAGATGCAGGCATGGGACCAAGAGAGTGTAACAGATGGGTAGGTGGCTACCACCTCTAGCTGGTGTCTTGAAGATCAATTCTGATGGATCTTCTAGAGGTAATCGTGGGCCTAGTGGGATTCATGGGGTCGGCAGGGACTCCGAGGGTTCTGTGATATTTATTTTCTCCATTCATGAGGGGGCGAAGACTGTTAATCTCATGGAGGGCTTGGAAATTCTTTATGCTGTGGAGCGAGCCTTTGCTTTGGGATGGAAAAAGTTATTTGTGAAGTTGATTCATAGATATTGATTAATCTGTTGAATGAAAGAAATATCTTTGATATTAACCGGCAGTTGGCTTCAGTTGTTCAGCATATTCTCCATGTTAGCTCTAGGATGGAGGCGGTTTCATTTGTTCATATCCTGAGGGAGTGGAATCAGGTTGTTGATTGCTTGGCTAAATGGGCTTCTGAGCATGATACTAGCTGGAAGATTGAGGATTGGATGTAGGTTTCCCCTGAGTTACATCAAGATTTGGAAATATTCCTTGAAGAGGATAGAAGGATACTGAAAGATAGTTGATTTTGTTTATGTACTTGCTTTGTTGCTTCTTTTGGGTTTCTGGGGCTTGCTCCCTTTGTCCTGGCTGTAATGTTCTCTTCTAAATTTCAATAAAGTTTTTACCCCTTTTTTCAAAAAACAATTGAGGTAACCACCTTGTTTGAAAATGACCACAAATTGGTCCCAAGTTAGACTTAAGGAAATCAACCCCAATTTGATTATTTTATTCAACACCAAGTGGATGCTTCACCTAACAGCTAATAGGTTCCCCAAATTTCCTTGGTTATCCCTGAATAATTTCTAATTTCAAAATAGTTTTCCATATCAATGAGTCGTACCTCAAATTCATCTCTTGTCATTGTTCCATCAAAATTTGGTGGGGTAATCCTCTTCATATCTCTTTCCAATTCGTTGGTCAAGCATGTTGAGCTCAACTCTCCTTGACTCCTTGGTCCTCATCAACTCCCCTTTTCCCTTCATGAACACTATGCTCTTTATTATTTTCACCATTTTTTGACTTTGTTCTTCATTATTGTGATCACTTTCCCATTTCACTTATTGTTTTAGGGCTCCCAATCTATCTTTAGTTTCATTTTAAAAAGCTAGGATTTGATCCAACTTCACCATAAGATTTTTCAAAAATTGGTGGAACCATTATGACCATTTTCAAGGTTTATTCTTGCTCGCATCATGATTGCACCTAGTAGATCATCATGGTATTATTAGTTTTCTTACTTAAAATGAAGAAATAATGACTCAAAATCTACTCAAATGCAACATTTATTTTAAAATTTATTCTTTAAGAAAAATTGTGATTTATTCCAAAATTTAACATTTTTGAAAATACAAAAGATGATTTTTATTCATATTATGGATTCATACATCATTATTTATATACGGTTTCTCAAAGTTACATATAATTATTATAGAGGAATTTCTTCAGCATCCTCTTCTCTGTCATAATTAAATAACACAAACTTTGAGTGTGGATGTACACATAAGTACTCCTCAATCACCTCTTTACTTAAAATTTATGCATTGTGACCAAACACAAAAGGGATGTCATGAATCGTTGATGGATTCCTAAGTTTAATTAGAGTGGAGATCAAAATTTCAATTTGTTTCTCCCTTTCTAGTTTTATTTTCTTGAGAACGTCAGCGTCTGTTTTAGAATAGAAGAGCTAGACATCTCCTATTTTAGCTCAAATTTTATCAGTTTTCACTTTAAGTTAAAATTTATTGTATTTCTTTACCTTTCCTTTCTTTTTCCTATTCTTTGATTTTCCCATCTTTGCATCCACAATACAACACAAGGTTACCTTTCTAACAACTTCTTGCAAACTAGGCTCATAGGCCCTAGTATTTCAATAGTTCTCTAATTCCACATGGAATAAATCTACTGGTTCATTAATTGGAAAAATAATTTTTCAATATATAATTGATATTAGAGTATTTGAAATACATAATAACATAAAGTAAAATATTACAATAAACCAATTTATTTTTCAATTAATATTCACATTCCTTTTAAAGATAAGAAATCAACGAGTTTCACTATAAAGTATAATATTCTATTACATCAAGAGTATGTATCTTTTCATCAATAATTACATATTTTCAAGAATTAGGAAATTATAACATTTTTCAAATATCATATCAGTGATGTGAAGTACAATATGCTAGAAATAATAATAAAATATCATCTAAAATCGAATTTAGTGTCTTTGATAAACCAAGTCTTCAAAATCTCAATTGCAAGAGGGAGAATATCACTTGAGTGTGTTTCCTCTAACCATAGATTGATGGTTTCATGCACACCTTCCATCTAGAAGTGACCCTACTCTTCATAAGAGTAGAATATCTATAGAAACTCCAAGATCATCTTGTCATTTGATAACCACTCCTCTCTTTTCAAATATTTATATCATACATAATTGAATATATGAATGCATATATAAACAAAATGTTAATATTTATATATTCACATTTACAACCTTCTACTATTATGGTTAATAAACTTGTCTCATACAAAAAGAATATGAGTTCATATAAAAATATGTTCATGTATAAAAACACATTCATATATATACATATACATATACATATAAATATACATACACATACACATACACATACACATACACATACACATATACATATATGTAAAAATATAGCTAAAACTACACATCATAGTATGAATCTAGCTAGAAAATAAGAACATAACTTGCAGGTGAATAGAGGAAAAATATAGAGCAATAATGAATAATTTTTTTTTTAAAATTAACTATGAAATTGCATGAATTTACAAAGATAAAACTAACATAGGAATTAATCATGGAGGAAAAGCATACACATTTAAGGAAAAGGCTGAGAGATTCCTTAGTTAGCTTACAATAAAACAAAGCAATCAGTAGTTATCCTTTATAAAATAGGAAGTTGTTAAGTTGCACTAACACCCCGTCTTAAGTCTAACTAAGGAGAAAAAATCCTAAAAAAATGAAAGAGGAAAGAGGGAAAACCTTGTGGGAACAAAACCCCCCCTCAAAAAAAAACTAACTAAGCATGGAAGATGCTATGTTGCAGTGTCCTTCACCCCAATAAGGTCTTGAAAAAATTGAGGCAACTGCACAATGAAAGTCTTCGTGAAGATGTCAGTAGTTTGTTCAGAAGTGGGGCAATGCTACAAGTTGAAGGCCCCGTCATGTATCAATTCACAGATGTAGTGCATGTGGATCTCTATGTGGTTGTTCTGTTGTTGATGTACGACATCTCTGTAAAACTTTAGTGTACTCTCTTGTCGCACAAAATGACAGTCAGACAATGAAAGAGGATACTGATCTCAGTTAGGAAGTTTCACAACCAAATGGCTTGAATGGTAACATTGACTTCACCTCTATATCCAGCCTCTATTGATGATAAAGCAATGGAACATTGCTTCTTGCTTGACCAAAAAATGGGATTTGGTCCCAAACTAAGAACATATCCTGAAGTGGACTTACGATCAATGTTATCTTCAGTCCAATCAAAATCGGTGTAGCTAATAAGATCCAAAGTACAACTTGTTGAATAATGAATCCCATAACGGATGGTCCCCTAGACATATCGAAGTATATGCTTGGCAACTTTCCAATGTAGCTCATGTAGCTCCTGCATGTATCTAGAAACAACCCCCATTGCATATGAGGGATCTGGATGAGAGTGAGTGAGATAAAGAAGAGTCCCCACAAGGTGGTGATATTGTGTGCAATCAACCAATGGTGTATCCTTTCCATCCTCAAGATTACCCCTAATAGGAAAGGTGTGGTTGTTGGCTTGTAGTCAATCAAGTGAAATTAAAATAGGAGATCTCTTGCATAATTGGATTGAGAAAATTTGATTCCTAATTCATTTTGAATAATTTCAAGTCCAAGGAGAAAGTATAGGAGACCCATGTCTATCATGGAAAATTTACATGCAAAGAAATTTTAAACAGCAATGGTTGTGGATGAACTCCCTATTATTAGTAGATCATCTACATAGAGCACTATGATAAAAAAAGAGCTAGATGTTCTCATCATATAAATGTTTGGATTAGATTTGTATCACATGAAAGTTTGAGATAGTACATAAGAGTCTATTTTATCATACCAAGCTCTAGGTGCCTTCTTGAGGTTATAAAGTGACTTCTTGACTTTGCATACCAAGGATGAATTTTGTACATGTACCCTTGTGGCTGCTCCATGTAGATTTCCTCCTCAAGATCACTATGAATAAATGAATTCTTCACATCCATGTGGTGAACCTCCCACCTTCTTGCTACTATAGTGGCAAGAGCCATTTGAATGGAGTCCATTTTTCCATTGGAGAATTTTTTTTGTCATAGTCAATGTCATGAACTTGTTGAAACCCTTTGGGTACTAACCTTGCTTTATATTTGATCACATGTCTATTTACTGCTTTCTTTGTCCTATAGACCCAGGGTGATCCCACAATAGTGGGTTACACTTTTTGGCCAAACTTGACATTGAAATGAACATTTTGAACTAAATATTTTCTTTCAAACACCTATAGCTGCTAAAATGTGAGGAATTTGAAGATGATGCAACTTAGTAATTTGTGACATTTTTTCTGTAGATTCTATATATATATATATATATATATTTAAATGGAATCAAATTGCATTTCTTTTTCCATCTCCTTCGATAACTAGTTTTTAACAGTAAACACCATTTTAAAAGAGTGATGTATACTATAAACCACATAACTTTTTTTTCTATGAAGGATAAAAAAAAAAAAATTGAATTTAGATTTGTAACTACAATATCTAGAGGGTGCATTTGGTTTCATAATATTTTATTGAATATTTTTTTTATTGAGTTTTGAATTCAAACCAATTAAAATTTAGATATAGGTGTACTATAAAGAGCATAATTTTTTTTGTATGTATCAAAATTCATTTTTTTGTTGGAATAAGGACATCAATACCTAGAGGACATGTATTTTTTAGAAAAAAATTCTCTAATTTTCTATTTTTTCATATGTGTGAAACAAAGACCTCGATGTTCATTGAAAAATCTACATTCACAAGAAATAAAAAATAAATATAATAATCAAATTAAATATATTTAAAATTATACTTTTTGGGAAGCTTATAATAAGGAATACATACTTACAAAACATAAATTTTAAATGAATTCATTTGATCCCCCAAAAGGTAAATCAAAAGTGGTTTTTTATTAGAAATATTTTGATAGGTGTAGAGGAGACTCCATTATAGGTATGGTTTAAAACTAGCGGGGTTCTATCCAAGGGGGTTTGATCTAAGGGGATTTGATCAAACCCTCTTCAATTAAAATCCTTTAAATGAAACCTTTCAAGGCTTAAATAATTATATTTTCTAAAAATATGTGATTTCAAGAAAAAATTTGGATGTCCCAAAAAGTGTAACCAATTATTGTAGTATCACCCCACACTTACATCTGACAAGCTTGCAATTGGAAGGAAGCATAACCAAGTCCCAAGTTTGGTTCACTATGAGGGAGTTGTACTCCTCCTCCATGGCTGCTTCTGCATAATTTTGAGGGTCAAATGCTAGAACCACATAGGAATGAAATGACATGATGAGATCGATAGATGAGAGTGCATCAGTGGCATCATATATCTCACTTAAGCTCCTTGTTCTTTGATTTCTCACAAGGGATATTGATCATCACTAGAAGCCCAATCGGGAATTTGATTTGGATAGACATATCAATTCTCATGTTCCTTTGAATTAGATTAAGAAATATCTAAAATCAGATTAGAATGATTGCATGTATCATCTCTAAAATTTGTACGAGGAAGCACATAAGTGGTGTTATGTTGTTCCTAAGATGCATTTAGTGGAATTTCTTCAAATTAGACACTCCTCTCAATGAAGATAATTTATGTTGAAAGATCTAGCATTCTATATCCCTTTACAAAATCTAGATATCCAACAAATATGCATTCTTTTCTTTGAGGCTCTAAAGCATTCCTCTTGTCTACAGGTATGCGGGCCCATGTGTGTGATCCAAAAATGTGAAAATGTGTGACTTCCAATTGCATGCCACTCCATGCTTCAAAAGGTGTTTTTCCTATGATACATTTGTGAGGATATCTATTTTATATGTATGAAGCACAGTTGATTGCTTCATCCCACAATTTGGAGGGAAGGGACCTTGCATGCAACATGCTACTAGTCATCTCTTTCAAAGATCTAATCTTCCTCTTAGCTACCTCGTTCTGTTGCAGAGTGTAAGGAACTATGTTCTGCAATTGTATTCCTGCTTCATCACAAAGATGTTAGACATCATTATTAACATACTCCTCACCATTATCTATGCAGAGGATCTTGATCATTTTCCCAAATTGCTTCTCTACATGAGCTTTGAAATTATTGAGATGCTCACATACTTTAGACTTGAATTTGAGAAAATACACCCATGTGTATTATGTGCAATCATCAATGAATTTTGGGACATATTTGGATTTTCTCATGGAAGGTTCTGGAAATGGCCCCATAACATCACTATTTACAAGCTCTAAAGGAGAGGAGGTTCTCCATGCATGCCCCTTTTGAAACTTTTCTTGTGGATGCTTTCCAAGAGCACAACCTTCACAAAATCCATTGAAAAAATCTATGGTAGGAAAGCCTTTTACCATCCCTTATTTGCTAAGTTGTTGCATGTATCTAAATTTTAAATGACTAAATACTTTATGCAAAATTCTACTTTCATCATTTGATTGCATTAGTAGCACAAATGTTGGTCTTTATTTAGTCAAATGCTATATTCATTTTAGATCTCCCATCTAGGAGAGATGGCTGAGCGGACTAAAGCGGTGGATTGCTAATCCGTTGTACAAACTATTTGTACCGAGGGTTCGAATCCCTCTCTCTCCATTCAATCACTTGAGATGACTCCTCAAAACCTATAGAAATAGACCCTTTTACAAAACCTACTTTCTAAAAGTGCATGATCTCAACGAATTACTTCTAAAAGGGAAAAAAGAAATATGGAAGAACTATAGCATTTCGTAATTGATTGGGAAATTTTCTTACCAATCCCAACCAACAAGAGAAAATCTTTAGAATGGTTAAAGCTAAACTGCTTGAAGTCCAAGCACAACTGGGTACTCTTTCCAAGTGGAATTTGATTTAGCAACAAAGTTAGAAAAAGTGTACAAATGAGATTGATGATTTGCCTTACCAATAGGAATTTTGGAGTTGTTTTGCATGTCAAATATGCTCACTGAATCTAGGGTGAATTCAACTCTCCTTCTGGTTCCAATATGTGTCACTTGATATACAAAGAGAAGATTGACAAAAAGCTTTGGAATGTGCAGTACATTCTCAAAACTTCCAATTCCAAGATCTATTCTCCCTAGTCCAGTTGCCTCTACTGGAGATCCATCTTCTATGAGAATAGGAGGACCATCATATGGTTTTAAAAATGAGAGAATATTTTGTGGCTTCCATGTGATGTGAGGTTTTGAAGCCTATGGTCCATGCATTTGAATAAGAATGAATAGCAATTAATGCATGCACATTACCTCTTGTTTTTGGTGCTTTTTCTTCCTGCTTCTTCTTGATACTTTCTGGAATATAGTTACCAAGATTATTTTGCTGAAGTTTCTACACCATGAGGCCAATGGTCATATCCATTCATGATGATTCTAGATGGTAATCACAATTGCAATAGTTGCACTTTGATTTCCCCTTTTTGTCCTTCTTTTCCTTCAAGCTAGTAGATTCATCTGGAGATTTAAGATTACCTCTGTTTCTTGGATCTAGTTCCTTCTTCCTTTTGCCTTTGGATTGTTGATTGGATTTCAAAATTTTCTTCTCACTTGCATGCAGAACAAGTGCATGAAATTTAGAATTTTTTAATGTACCCATCTTTATGAGCTTATCCTACTCATGTATTACGGACTCAATAAAAGCATCGAGTGTGGGAATCTTCCAAGTTACTCCTATTGTAAGCCTAATTGTGTGAAAATTGGAGACAAATACAACATACATTGGACCCAATTTTGATAACATAACAAGAATTAATTTGTTTTCTTACTGGGATTTATCGATTTTGCATCCTTTCAGCTAGAGTAATAAGGCCTTGAACTTTGTGAAGAAGTATTGAATATTTTCAAAACTACTTGGATCTAATAATTTGAGCTCATTTTCAAGGATGTGACCTCTCATCTCATCTTGCTTCCCAAAAAGAGTCTCCAGTGTAGTCCAAACTTGGTTTGGAGTTGTGCATGCTTCGACATGAAACAATAATTTTGGAGACATGGATAAGCATAGGAGACTGAAGGCCTCATTTGTGTGGTTGAAATATTTGGATTTTTTTACTACAAAATTTGGTTCAATCGTTGTTTCCATGACTATCTAATACAAGCCTCTAATTTTGAGTTGAAGTAGAATCTTTGGCTTCCATTTGAAATAGTTATATGGAATGAGAATTGTAGAGGTCAGAAATTCCTTCTTTCTAATAGCTCTAATATTTAGTACCTACAAAAATATTATATAACACAACACAGTATGAAACTAGTTGGAAAATAAGAACAAAACTTGCAAATGAACAAAGGAAAAATTTAGAGCAAGAATGAGAGTTTTTTTTCTAAAAATTAACTACAAAATTGCATGAATTTACAAAGATAAAACTAACACAAGAATTAATCATGAAGGAAAAGCAAGAAAATTTAAGAAAATGACAGAGAGATTCCTTAGTTAGCCTATGATAAAAAAAAGCAATCAGTAATTATCCCGTATAAAATAAGAAGTTGCTAAATTATGCTAACAATATACAAATATATATATATGCATGCTCTTTCATGCTTTGATAAAATTAATATAAGGGAGATTACTCATGAGAGTATATCAGTACACATTCGGTATATATAGGTACTCTTATGAGTACTTTTACTATTTCATTTTTTATTTTGTTTGTTAACATCAAACATAGGATGCAATTTACAATATCTCTATCTTACATTTCTTAGGAATAATTATTGCAAAAGTAAGTCTAATCAATCTTAGAATCTTCCACTACATGAAAACATAACAATAAGCTAATCGGTCATTAAATCTTTCGTAGATTGAAAGAAAAATAACAACCTATTTGATCACAATCCCATCCAACAAAACTGACATATTATCAGCTTAACATTTTTCATAAACTACTATTATTTATATTGATAATTGTTGGAAATATTTATTATTTTGATTGAGCCTCTTTCTCACATCAACCCCTAGTTCACCTACCTTTCAGGAGCCTTTCAATGACAAGTTTATTTTTTGGGATCTTCATCCCTGTTCTGCTCCTAACTGTAGAATTTATTGTGGTAGGAAATTTTGAATTGTAAAAATTTATTGTGTTAGGTGTTTTTGAATTCTGAGAGGGAATTTTGAATAGACAAAAGGAAGGAATGTCAGTTAGTTGAGTTAGAATATTGGTAGAAGAATATTGCAAGTGATTTGAAAGAAGGTGAAGTTGCAACAGGAACAGTAGAGAATTTTTTTTGTGAGCATGAACAATAGTTCTGAGAAGCTCCAGGTGTGTGTAGGGAGCAGCAGATAGCTCCAGATGAATATGAAGTAGAGAGAGCTCATAGAAGCTCCAGTTTGTTATAAGGAGCTCCCAGAAGCTCCAGTTTTTTGTAAGTTTCTATGCAGCTCCAGATTGTTGCTCATAGTTTGTAGTTTAAAATTTAAGAATCATTTTGTAATGTTATTTTTTGGTTAATAGAAGAAACAAGTTTTCATGCCCAGCTGTGTGTCTCCAATCTATTTTATTTTTTCATTCCACATTTGTTTTGGTATTCCCAATTGGTTGGGAAATAGAGCAGTAGCTCTATGTGCATCTTATTTAAATATTTCTCACATGGTGTCAGAGCTTTAAGATATTTCTAACATGGTATCAAAGTATTTTTAAGATATTTATTCTCACTTGGTATCAAAGCTAGAAGGCCCTAAGTCTTGAGTGAGTTAGGCATTTATTTTCTGGGTGTTTAAAGTTTGTTTTGTTGGAGACATGGCTGAAGATGAGAGTAAGAGTTGGCAGCAACCACCACCATTCAATAGACAAAACTATCATGTTTGGGCAAAGAAAATGAAGACCATAATGGTTGCAAATGATTTGTGGGAGTTTGTGATCAGTGGGCTCACTGATGTGACTGACCTAGCAGCGTACACAGTCCTCACAAATAACCAGATGACCTAGTTGAAGGAGTTAAGGAGGAAAGATGCAAAAGCATTGAGTTTGATTGAAGAAGCCTTGATAGAGGCCATTGTTTCCAGAATAGCAGAAGCTAACTATGCAAAGGAAGCTTGGGAAATCCTCCAAAGCAGTTACAAAGGTACTGATAAATTTAGGTTGGTGAAGCTCCAGATGCTTCAAAAAGATTTTGAGACTCTCCAAATGAAGGGCAATGAGTCTATCTCATAATTTCACACAAGAGTCTCTAGTTTGATAAATCCGTTGAGGGTGAATGGAGAATCCATGGAAGAGTAGAGGATTGTGGAGAAAATCCTTAGAATTTTACCCACAAAGTTTGATGCAATTTTGATTGCCATTGAAGAGGCAAAGGACCTCTCAACGTTGTTTGTTGATGAGCTGATGAGTTCTTTGCAAACCCATGAGAAGAACCTAAATATGTCTGCAAGTTCTTCCCATGAGCAAGCTTTCAAAGCTCAAGCTAATGCAAGAGGTAGGGGGAGAGGTAGAAACAACTCTAGACATGGTAGAGGCAGATCTGGACATGGAAGAGCTAGAGAAGATAGCTCAAGATGAGCACACTACCAAGAGGGAGCAAGCAGCTCTCAGTCCAGCTCTGGACAAGCCAAGAAGAACAACTCGAGTCAAAATTCTGACAAGAGCAATATTGAATGTTATTATTTCCATAAGTTTGGCCATTATGTAAGTGAGTGCTGGAAAAAGCAACGTGATCAGTCCAAGAAAAGTGCAAATATGGTTGATGAAAAAGTGGTTGAAGGTAATTAGGAAAAGGCCTTCATCATGTGCAACATTGTTGAGCAAGGCAGTGATGGGGTATGGTTTTTAGACAATGGTTGTAGCAACCACATGAATGGTAATGAAATCTTATTTTCTTTCATTGATAAAAATATCAAGTCTGAAATAAAAATGGGGAACAATTAAATAGTTCCAGTAGTGGGAAAAGGGTCTATTTTGTTTTAGATCAAGCAAGGTGAGAAGGAGTTTGATGATGTTTATTTTCCCCTAGCATAAATCACAATCTCATGAGTATTGGACAGTTGATCCAAAAAGGATACAAAGTGTTAATGCAAAAAGGGTGAATGCATTATTTATGAGAAGGATGGAAGCAAGAAAGTAATTGCAGCAGTGCAAATGACAAAGAATAGGATGTTTCCTTTGAGGTTAGAGAGGTGTTTCTCAGCCCAGTCTGGAGCTGCAACTTCTAGACATGGAAAATGTACAACAGTACAACAACAAGTAGATTTCAAGATAGTCATTCAATACCCCTCCAAGCTTTGGAATCTCAAGTATGGACACTTAGGCTATGCTGGTTTAAATCTTTTGTCAAAAAAGGAAATGATTGGAGGTTTACCAACCATAGTAGAGCCTAGTGGTAGATGTGAAGCCTACATTTTAGGCAAGCAACATAGGCAAACCTTTTAATCAGGAAATTCTAGAAAGGCATGAGCACCATTGGAGCTGGTGCACACTAATTTGTGTGGCCTTATGCAAACAATTTATATTAGCAAGAGCCAATATTTTATGACCTTTATAGATGATTACAGCCATAAGACATGGGTTTATTTCTTGCAACATAAATCTGAAGCATTTGACAAGTTTAAAGTGTTTAAGGCCCAGGTTGAAAAAGAAGTGGACATTTCATCAAGGTCCTAAGTTCAGATAGAGGGGGAGAGTATACCTCCAATCAGTTTGTGAATTTTTGCAAACAACATGGCATTAAGAAGGAGCTATCGAAAGCCTATACTCCGCAACAAAATGGAGTGGTTGAGAGGAAAAACAAAACCATTGTGGAGATGGAAAGCAACATGCTCAAAGCCAAGAGACTCCCAAATGATTATTGGGGTGAAGCTATAGCAACAATAGTATATTTGATAAATAGAAGTCCCACAAAGGCAATTTGCGACAAGATTCCACAAGAGGCATGGACAAAATGCAAATGGATGGTTGAGAATTTGAGAGTGTTTGGGTGTGTGGCATATGCACTTGTGCCAAAAGAGAAGAGACAAAATTTGGATGACAAGGGCGAGAAGTGCATCTTCATGGGCTATAGTGAAGAGTCCATAGCCTACAGATTGTATAACCTAGTCACCAAGAAAATCGTTATTAGCAAAGACGTGGAGTTCTTAGAGGATGAGTCATGGGATGACCTGACAGATCTTGACAGCTCTGTACTACTCCTGAAAGCTCCGGTTGACATAGAGAAAGAGCATGAAGTGTAGCAAGATGATGCTATGGAGCTTGCAGTAGCTCTCGATAGCTCTGGATGAGCTTCCAATAGCTCTGGATCGCTCTGGACCAGTGCACAAATAGGGTATGCTCAGCAAAGTAGCAATGACAGTTGAAGTTCAAACCTCACTCTCACCTCCCTAATGCCAAGAAAGACCAAGATTCTAAGGTAGATCTACCAAAATGAAAGGGATGATGAAGAGTTTGATGAAAGTATGAATTTTGCATTATTTTCTCATAGTGATCTAGTTTATTTTGAGGATGATGTGAAAAAATAAATAAATGGTGCGAAGCCATGGATGAGGAAATAGATGCAATAGATAGGAATCGAACATGGGAGCTAATTGATTTTCCTCCCAACAAGCAAGTAATTGGAGTAAAATGGGTCTATAAGACCAAAAATAATGTTGATGGAAGAATAGAGAGGCATAAGGCAAGATTAGTTGTCAAGGGATACAAACAATAGTTTGGAAGAGATTATGATGAGGCATATGCTCCAGTTGCAAGGATGGAAACCGTGCAGGCTATCATAGCAATTGCAGCCCAACACAAGTGGAAGGTGTATCAAATGGACGTGAAGTCCGCCTTCTTGAATGGAGTGTTAAAAGAGGAAGTGTATGTGGAGCAGCCACCTGGTTATGAAGTTTCGGGTCAAGAAAACAAGGTATACAAGCTGAAAAAAGCTCTTTATGGGCTGAAGCAAGCTCCACAGGCATGGTACATCAGGATTGACCCATATTTGTTGAGCAATGGCTTTATAAAAAGCGATGGTGAGCCCACTCTTTACATCAAGGCAGCTAATGGTAAGATTTTAATTTTTGTCTTGTATGTTGATGATTTAGTTTTCACTAGGGATAATGATTTCCTCATTGTTGATTTTAAAGAGGCCATGAAAAGAGAGTTTGAAATGATAGACTTAGGTCTTTTGAGGTATTTTCTAGGCATAGAAGTAAAACAAATGCATGATGGTATATTTATCTCTCAAGCAAAGTATGTAGCAGAGATTTTGAAGAGGTTTAGGATGCAAGATAGCAAGCCTAATCCCATACCAATAGCCATAGGTTTGAAGTTTATCAAGGAAGATTGCAGCAGTAATGTGAATTCGACCATGTATAAGAGTTTGGTTGGAAGTTTAATGTATTTAACAACAACTAGGTCTGATATAATGCATAGTGTAATTCTTAATTATTGATTTATGGAGACTCCAAAAGAGTTACATTGGCAAGCAGGTAAAATAATCCCAAGGTATGTGAATGGAACCAAAGGATATGGCATTTTGTATAGTGCAGCAAATGATTTTGGGCTAGTTGGTTACATAGATAGTGATTGGGCAGGGAGTGTGGATGATAGAAAGAGCACATCTAGATATGTGTTTCACTTGAGATTGGGAGTCATTTCATGGGATTCCAAGAAAAAACCCATAGTTTCTCTATCTACAACTGAGGCTAAGTATATAGCAGCAAATGCAGCAGCATGCCAAGCTATTTGGCTAAGGAGGACCTTAGTAAATTTGAAGGAAGAACAAAAGGATGGAACAACTATATTTTGTGACAATGTTTTATCAATAGCTTTGACAAAGAATCCAGTTTTTCATGGATGAAGCAAGCACATTGAAATCATGTATCATTTTATAAGAGAATTAGTTGAGAAAGGTGAAATCAAAATGAAATTTTGTAGGTCTAAGTAGCACCTTGTAGATATTTTCACCAAACCATTGAGCATAGATTGCTTTGAACACCTAAGAATAAATTTAGGTGTTGTTGATTTGTATGAAGAATGATGTTGTTTGATAGTCAGTCAAAGGGGGAGTGTTGGAAATATTTATTTTTCTGATTGAGCCTATTTCTCACATCAACCCCTAGTTCACCTACCTGTCAGGACCCTTTCAACGACAAGTTTAATTTTTGGGATCTTCATCCCTGTTCTGCTCCTGATTGCATAATTTATTATGGTAGGAAATTTTGAATTTCCAAAATTTATTGTGTTAGGTGTTTTTGAATTTTGAGAGGTAATTTTGAATAGAAAAAAGGAAGGAATGTCAAATAGTTGAGTTAGCAAATTGGCAGAAGAATATTGCAAGTGATTTGCAAGAAGGTGAAGTTGCAACAACAACAACAACAACAAAGAATGTTTTTTAGCATGATCAGCAGTTCTGAGAAGCTCCAGGTTGTGCAGGGAGCAACAAATAGCTCCAGACGAATAGGAAGTAGAGAGAGCTCCCAGAAACTCCAATTTGTTGTAAGGAGCTCCAAGAAGCTCCAATTTGTTGTAATTTTGTATGCAGCTCCGGATTGTTGCCAGTGGTTTGTAGTTTGAATTTTAAGAATCATTTTGTAATGTTATTTTATGGTTAATAGAAGAAGCAAGTTTGTATTCCCAGTTGTGTGTCTCCAATCTATTTTGTTTTGTGATTCAACATTTGTTTTGGTATTCCCAGTTGATTGGGAAATAGAGAAGCAACTCTGTGTGCATCTTATTTAAGTTTTTCTCACATGGTATCAGAGCTTTAAGATATTTCTAACATGGTATCAGAGCATTTTTAAGATATTTATTCTCACTATAATAGGGTTTCTTTTGATCAAAAAAATAAACAAGAGAATAACATTTGATGGACTCCCTTGATATCTTTCATATATATATATATATATGAGTAGGGTGAAAATGAAAAAGAAAACCCCTTCGTTCAAATTAGAAATACCTTTCTTAGTCTCATTACTGCAAGGTCTAAAAGATATTATTATGCTACAATATGCATGTGCATTCTTAGATTATGAAGTCTAAGGGGCAGTCGAATTCTCACAAGATAGATCAGCATAAATTAGTAACACTATCTAGACCAGAAAGTTGAGACACAAGGTTGAATAATTTCATAATGACCAAACAAAATTTTATTTCTATACAACATCATGCCTTTGCCCAATTTGAAGGCTCTTTATCAGTCTCTCTGCAATCATAAGTATAAAACAAATCCGAAAGGGTTTTTAACTAAAACAATACTATCATGATTATGTAGTAAAGTTGAAAGGCTAATATACTAACACAATGTTGTCACCATTTCTGACTGAACTGAGAGGCTTAATAAACTAACACAATACTATCACAATTTGTGACAAAGTCAAAAGTCTTAATAAAGTAACACAAACATAAACAAATACTAGTTGTAAGGCTCAAGAATAGGAAACAACACTTCCATATACTAAGACTTAGCCGAAATGTTTAACAAACAAAAAGTAACACAGTCATGCTTGTGTGACTAAGTCAAATGACCTTTATACTACCCACACAATCACTTTTATATAACAAAACCAAATGGATTTTACATTATCAAAATAATCATGTTTATGTAATAAAGCCCGATGGATTTTAAACCATTTATCATGGTCATTGTTATATGACAAAGATGAAAGGATTTAAAAAATAATTTAAAATAGTCATAATTCAAGACGAGAGGCTTATAAACCAACCAATCTAGCTCCTTAATGAATATTAAACCAAATGCTTAGGAAAATACTTAATAATCTCGAAATGAAATGTGCTTGACTAGCATAATTTAAACCCTAGCTCGATAGAGCATAAAATTGCTATTTCGTGCTACAATATAAAACAATGTGTGGGTTCCTCATTTTCTTCATGAAAATACTTTCTAAACAAATTTCTTGTACATAATAATATGTTGTGCATAAAGGGTCCACTACATACCAAGATTTTGAGCTTCCTATGTGTCTCTTCAAAAATTCTCCCCTCTTTGTCATCGACCCCTCTTTTTTCTCTTTTCTTCCTTCTACTTTATTTCTTCCCTAACTCCTATTATTTCTCCTCCTTTTTCTGCATGTCCACTAATAGCCTCCATACTACCATTCTCTCATAATACAATCAAGACCTTTACTCCACATATTGTGAAGTAGAGTTTAAAACCACTACTTCACTCTCCACTCTATTGGATTTATCGGTTTGATGGACATCCTCTTAAATTTTGAAGTACTCTTCATTTATTGCCACCCCCGACGGTATCAACACAATTATGATCCATCACAAATACACACACACACACATATATATATATGTCCACTTTAATATATCTATGAATTCTATATATATGCATCTATGAATATTAACACTATATATTCGAATTTAATAAAATTATTTAAATATTTTTAAAATATCTTGAATTGAGATAGTCAAAATTTTGAATTAGAGTATATAAATATTTTTTGATTTACATGCTCATAACAATATACATAGATCAAACAAGAGAATATATTTTTCTTATATGAAAATAATATGTCTATTCCTCAAACAACAACCATACTTACCCTTTTCAAAGCATTATTTTGACAAAAAAACACATAAGACAACAACTATGGAGGAGCAGTTTATACAACATTTTATGATCATGCAACGCATAAGACAAAAATAACCAAGTACACATCAATCAAAAAACTCAAAGCAAACATCCATATTGAATTCTATTATGAAATAAACTGTGTGTTTTCAATATCATGATGGCTTTGGATTTCTTCTGGATTTGCTTCCCTCTCTTTGGCGATACTCTCCCTCCTCATTTGAGTGGGGGAAAACTATCTCCTGCATCCACCTCATGAAACCAAAAAAGTAGTTAACTTTTGAAAAATAATAACATTAAAACATTATATATATATATATATATATATATTATGTATTAACATCTCATGTTGATAAAGTTAGCACGTACATCAATTAAAATCCACATCAAACTAAATAAGATGAATCACCATCATAGCATAATTGTTCATTAGACAAGTTTAACATCATAAACAAAATGCAAAACAAAATATAACATATAATTTAAAGGGTTCAAAACAAGATGTGATAATTTTATTTGTAAATCTTTTGGTACCAACAACGCATGCATGATACTTTTTTATATTTGGTATTAGATTCAAGTTGGTTCCATTGGTTTCATGTGGTTGTATGTGATAGAACTTACGCTTGGTTTTAGAAGGGTTTACGTTTTTTGTGATTTTAATACTTGTTTGAGTGGGAGTCTTTGTAGTTGATCATGTTTTTCATGAAATAGTACAAGTATTTATAGAATAAGGTGGAACATCTTGGAGTAGGTCATGTGAATATGTGGTTTTGAATTGAATCTCTTGTTTGGTAGTACATGACTACGCTCGAGCATCATGGCTATTTATTTTCACCATATGGTCAAGTGTAACAAAATAATGCTTATGTTGGGTATCTATCTTTGGTTCCCTAGTCACATGAGAGAGCATTATTTTTTTTGTTATCGTTTGGAGTGTTTACATTGGTTTCTTGGTTTTATCCCCTATCATTGGAAATAATTGGATGATTAACCCCCACATGCATAGAAGTTGTGGAGTTGCTATTTTGGTGAGCTTTAAGATCTTGGAACAACCTAGCCTCTTTATACATGTACTTGGTGGATGTTTTGGATTTGACTTATTTGGTGGCATGGAGCTCTTGGAATACCTTGGTCTTGTTGGATGGTTTTATTTTCATGTTGCAAATTCATGATAATTGGATTTATGGGTTTTGTAGATTTATGTTAAAAGTGGTGCTTTATAATCTATGATATTTCATTATCTTTTATTAAATAATGTGTCAATACCTAGCTCATTTAATCCATTTCCTTCATAGCCCCATAAGAAAAAATTATGCATAGTAACTTACAAAATAACTATAATGCATAGATAAAAATAGATAAGACACAAGATAATACAAGGTATACCTTGGGAAACCCATCAAGAGAGAAAAACCCAACCTCCAAAAGCATCCATACTCCATCTATTATTCAACAATGAAATAATATATGTACTTATAGAGTTACAACACATACTTTTGAGCCATCAAGCCTCTTCAATGCATCCTCCATGTGTCTAAGAATGAATCCACACATATCAAACCATGCTTCACATATGCACTCGTCAAAAAGACTCAATAATATGACAACCCACTCACCCAGCCAACCTTAACCACTAAACAAATGTGTTTGATTTTACAAGTGCTCTTTACTTGGAAGAGAAACACTTGCCTTTATTAGTACAAATATTCTAGCTATAAACCAGGAAATTTTATCCCTAACAATAATGCCATTTTGTTGGTCCAAGTTGATGGGGTGCTAGCACTACACAAACAAAATACATAGCTACATTTTTTTTTATTCGTTATGATTTTTATGATATTTTCAGATTGTCTCTTACCCAACAATGACTAGAACATTACTAGTAACAATGTCATTTTGTTGGGTCCCAATATAATTGCTTACACTTCTAGAGAAATCAATTGACTTTAGGACCAAGGAAATACAATTTTAAGGGTGGATTGATCAACTCAACAAAATGTGAATTATGATAGGAGTTAATCAAGGATATTTTTTGTATGATTAAAGTATGAGACTTCCTTGAGCCTAATTCAAGCCACTTGATTCCAAAATTTAAATGAAAACATTTCAAACACACACACAAGATGCCTAGTTGGGAAATCTATATTGATAATGCATTGTGCTTTGGTCTAAAGGCTCTAGAATGATGTTGATTTCTCTCAAATTATTGTAAGATATGTTATTGGATGTGCTTAAGATGATTTTAAAATGCTTTAGGACTTACCTCTACATTTGCAACTCAAAGTGTTAATTTAGAAGGTTTCACATGTAAGGTATTTGGCAATGACCTAATTTTTTACAAGAGCCAAATTGAGGAAATTGAAAAATGAAAATGAAAATGTTCCTACATGATTCAATCAAAGATATATAATAACCTGTATAATTTTGGCCAAGGACAAATAAGGTAAGAGTTTTATTTATGAAATAGAGGATGAATAAGGTAAAAGGCCAGGGAAAAGGTTGGGTTTAGTCATCTTATGCACTAGAATCCATCTCTGCAAGTAAAATATTAACATGCATAATGACACCTTAAATGAGAATATGGGGAATCATGTTCAATTTTTTATTTTTCAATATTTGTCCACTTAGAAAATTAGTAAAATTTAATACTTTCACTAAAAAAACTAGTCTAAACTAATACATGAACTTAGCTAACTTTTCATTGAATGGATTTATAAAATAATTAACAAAACTTTTTTTTTTAAAAGGAGATGCATGCTTGACCCTATGTTAAATTTTTGAGACAAAAGTAAGACCACTTTCTACACTATAAAAAATATTCTCTTAATCTTCAATATTTTTAAAAAATATACTTAAGAAACTAAATTTTGAGCACTAGCATTATTATTTTTATCATATCATCAAACTTTGAGCATATGTTCTCAAATTACTCATTGAAGTTTAATTTTTTGTTGATTTTAGGAAGAAAAAAAAGTGGCCATATTTGATCTGCTCCACCCTCTCCCCATTTCTATGCTCTTACCTATCTCACTATACACACTAAGACTACAAATCATTGCAATGTTATCACTACTTATCATGATAAAATTATACAAGTAAAATGAAAAGAATTTAGAAAGTTTGCTAGATTTTTTTTTTTATATTGAAAGAATGCAGTTACAACGAAAAAGGTGCAATTAAAAACTGCAAGAAGTAGCTGTACAAAAGAGACCAGCTACAGATATAAACATAAAAAAAACTACATCAGATACAAAACTAAACTTATGATCAACCAAAGCAAAACTTCAAGAAACATTCAATTTTACAACATGAAAGTCTGCTAGATTAATAGTTCCTTCTTACATAATGAAGCAATAACTAGCTTCTAAACAAATAAATTATCACCTTACCTCCTCTTAAACAAATTAATAGATCTAAATATATCACAGAACATTTTGTTTCACATTTCTTGTGATTATCATTGTAAAAACAAAACACAAAATTCAAGATCTTATTGATAAAATAATACTAAGTTGAAAATATTGATCCGATAAAAGAATACAACTTCTAACTAATTGACATGACAGTGTGAAAGTGGATTCAAAAACCTTTCCAAACTTAGTCATGAAGAACATCATAATTGTAAGGCATCTAGAAAGAACGTCACATGAAAATATTACACAAAGTCATCAAACACCATGACCATTTGACATTGCGCAGCAACAAGACAAAATTAGAAGATTTCGTTGATTTTAGAGGAGAAAATTTAGCGCTTCTTTGTAGAACAATGAACTGGAAAATGGTCGCTGATTGGCCTTCACTGATTGCAAAATGGCGTGATATGAAAACCCTAAATTATTTTTGACTTCGTTGGTGTAAGATGGACGGTCTCACACTTTTTACTCTTTCTGAGTTTCCACAGCTCAAATTGAAGAAAAGTAGAAGAAATCGCAGCTATATTAGGGATGTCACACTGGATGACTTAAAATAATAAAACTTGACTTCCACTAGCTTCGGGTCATTTTGATGGAATTGCTTAATCTAATTATATATCATTAATTAGTAAATTTGTGTTTAGTTTTGTTGTAGTCTGATATTTATTTTTAGTTGTTTTATTATTATTATTTTTTAATCAGTATTTCAGGAATTTTTAGTCTGGGGGACCTCCTTTCCGATATGAATGTAAATGAGTAGTCTAAGTTTGCAAGCACGGTAGTTCAACAAGTGCATAGAATCTGCAAGCAAGCCAACCTAGCAAGGGATTAGAACAACACATGCCTGAATGCTTGTTTCATGGCATGAACGCCATCAGTAGCCTCAACGTTGCAATACAAGCTTGCAAACACATTGGATCAACGGAGGCATAGTGTCTATGATCACAATGGCCCAGCGAAGGTTTGAACCTTGGTAGCAACAACAACAATGCTACATCTTAACCATTGCATTATGGGATGAACTTCTTTAATCGTTTTCTTTTTATTTGCATATGTTTTTATATATTTGTTACTTATTATTCATTTATCTACTTTTATTGATATATTTTTCTATGCATTCATTGTTTATCTTTAGCTAATCATTTCTCTACCTTAGTTTAATCTTTAGTCACATGTGATTGATCCTAGGACACTCAAGATTGAATCTAGAATTCAAATTTCAAAACTCTCACTCTTTCTTGCTAGCCATTGTGAATAAACTTGATACATATTTGTGTGACTCATTGCCTTGTTTTGATATTTAAATACATTCATTCATGCAATAAATTGATTTAGGAGATCATCTAGAAACCAAGATAATTTAGCAATTACAAGGAGAAATATGTAGAGCACACTTCAAATTTTTGAAAGAAATAAACTCATCACATTATAATTTGCATACATCTTACTTGTGTATACAAATTGGTCCAACTAGGGTTCTAATCTAGGAGAACTAGACTCTAGTGATTTGACATATTCCCCAAGGTGTTCACAAACCCCACTATCATTACAAGTCATTTAAATCCCCATGATCAAATTCAACAAGTTTTCGAAAAATGCATACATGAGTAGTTTCTATTTTCACTTTAAAGATCAATAGCGCAATAGTTGGGTTTGAACCTAAGGTTCTTGGGATTGAACCACAAAGAATTAGGGGTCTTCAAATATTTTGAGATTGTGAGCATATCGAGAACATAAAACTCTATACTATACTAGATCGATTCTATGCATCTTCAGTACCATCTTCTTCTCATCAATTTTATATCTAAAAAATGCCTCTTTCTCTTATATTTAATTTCTAGAAATAGCATTTCAATTATCACCTCTAGCCTAATTAAATCTAGGTTAATTATGTACTTATTGATTGTATTTATTTAATTAGCTTAGAGTTGTGTAAAAGGGATTTTATTCCCTTACATGTTTGTTTTGAGGCTAAGGCCCTATTGACATCTACCCTAAATTTTGTAAAATATGTCTTTACAATTATTTTTGTTGCCTTGACCCTAATACTAATAACCAATTTGATAGACTTATTTTAATGGGACCCACTAAAATTCCCTATTTGAAATCACAATTGTGCTTAGTATTTGGTTCATTTATTTGCATGCATGTCCTCAATCCCCTATTTTATTATTCCATGACCCCTTATGTCTTGTATTTTTTTTAAAAGGGTTCCCTTGTGTCATAGTAGGGCCCTTTATATCTCTATGCTCTACTATGCTTCTACCCAACTCAATTTCCTAGAAACTTCTTGTAAAAATTCCTAAGTCCTATTTGACCCCTACTAGTTAAATCATGGCATCCCTTTTTCCTTTATTATTCCAAAAACTTTACTTTTATATTCATCGAATAACGTGTTTAGCTAGTGTCATGTGACTTAAGTGGAGAGATTCAAACTAAAAGCTAATTAATAATAAATGGGATAGGAATTTCTCTTCATAGTTGATGCTAGGTTGAGGTAGTTATTCCTAACTCTTTGTTGTCCTTTATTTCTCTCACTATGGGCCACATTGATAATATCTAAGGTGTCAAATTTGTTGGCAATTTTGTGGCAAGTTTAAATTGAGGCGTCAGGCTTTGATTGGTAGGGGTGTGGTGTTAGTGGTTGGTGGGCCCATAGTTATGAGTTGACACTACACGTAAATACTATATGTAGAGGTGACACATGACTAAATATTATAGGCCAATAGCTTCTTCTAATCATAAGGACATAAAAGAGTTGAAAGGGAATTTAATAACACTCCATATAAGCCCTAATAGATTTTTACAATAGGTTAATAATGTAGTTGTTACTTGTAGAGGGTGTTTCCATTCTTAGATGCCAAGGTTTTGAATTGTGGGGAGCTAGATGATTGACTAGCCTATTATTCACTTGTAGAGAATTTTTAGTTCAAATATTTTCAATGACATGTCATCAAGAATAGTTCTTTTGTCATTTTCATGTCTACTTAAGTTTGGAAATTCTTTCACAAGAATCTAAGAAAGAAGTACATCCCTAAAAAGTACCATGTGACCCTTGAAAATGTTATTTTTGACAAACTAAAGAGATGTATCCATTCTCCTTCCCTTATTAAAATTAAGTGCTCTATTTATGTCTTAATACAAGACTTCAAGGTAATTTTAGAATTATTAGTAAATGTCTAGAATGGTAAAAGATTGTTTTGATGCAATGCAAGGGGATTGAGAACAAGATATTTTATTGGTATCATATGGATTTGTGCGTTAGGGAAGAGATCATGGGAGATATGAATATAATTTCATTTATTATAATTGCAGGTTAATTGGATTTTATATACTATACTTACTTGGTGTTCTATGTTTTAGTTGATTCTAGGGTAGTATTTTTACCATCAAAATTTCATATCCCACTATGTGATCCATAATTTATCCTAATAAAGGATCAAGGTGTGTGATCGAAAATGTTGATGACCAAAATTACAAGTTAAAAAACTATAAAACACTCCTATCCAATATATGCACTTTATAAATTTGATGTCTTTAATTGATTCTAGGATGTTAGCTCTTATAGTTCAAACTCTGTTTTCTTACACTTACATATATTTTAAGTAAAAATAATCTGACATTGGAACTAGTCCCACTAGGCATGCCAAGAATTGTTATCACCTGAAATTGCATTCTTACTAGAACTAGTTCAATATTTTAGAATAAAAATGGGAATGATCTTGAGGTGTGATATCTTGCTATTGAGATCAAACCTCTAGGGAAAGTTGGTTCCTTTCTAAATCTAGATGCACCATGTTGATCCAACTCAACATAGATTAAACCTAAAACTAAATCCTATTCTACTAATCTACAAAGGAAAAGAGATAAGAAATATGCAAAAAAGACAAAAAGTGATGCACCAAGATTTAATTAATTTCTTCCTAGCTCACAATAGCACAAGGAATCAATGAAATTTTCTATGAATCACATAAGTTTTTGTTTTACTAACCCATACAACTAGATATGGAGGTAAAGAGTTTGATAGACACTAAGAGGGAAGAAAAGATCCACAAATAATCCCTACAAAGAGGTTTTACGAAACATGCATATCCAAAATATGGTAACATTCATTCAAACATAGAGGTAAGAATATTCACATAGCATGCTAGAAGTGAGAAGAGGTGAAACAATTTTTTTTTGTTTATTCAAAGGTATTGAACCAATTTTACAACGTCCAAAATATACATAAATTATAAGAGAATAAAACTTCTTCTATTTTCTCTATCCTTCAAACTATGGAAACACCCTTGAAATGAATATTGTAGGGAGCTTATCTCTTGAATGGGACACTGAAAAATATTAGAAATTATGTAGGTAAATGTATATAGAATCAGATTTTATAATTGAGGTGTAATGAACTTTGTTTTGCACTCTGTCATACCTAGGCATTAATGATTTGTGGGGGTCAATATAGATGGCAAGAAAGTCACCCATAAAATTAGTTGAATAAATAGATTGGGGAATGGCATTATTAGAAAAGGGATATAGATGTAGCATGTTCAAGCATAAAATATTTAATTTTAGGTACCTAGAACTTGGATTGATGGTTGGTGAATGTTGTAGGAATATTAATGGCATTATAGAGTAGTATGTGGAAGAAATAATGCCTTTTCATCTTAGACACCTAGAGCTTTGTCAATAATTGGAAGGGTTCCCAAAACCCTGTCAAAAGTTGATGGAGGTTTCAAAACCAATGAAAATATCTAACTTGCCTTGCCCTTTGCTTTACTTTATTTCTTGGCACTTGGTGTCAATGAATGAACCTTTTTTAAGAATTTTGTTGGGAGCTGACAAAGGTTTCAAAACCTCCCATTTTTTGTGACAATCATAAATTTTCATTTATTTCTTCACTTTTGGCTAGTTTAACTCTACTTTTAGCTTTCTTTTGGTCTTTTTTCCTCTTTTTGGTTGTTGATGAACCTTGTCAACTTTAGAACCTATTTTGAGAACCTCGTCAATTTTTGACAAGGTTAAACCTCATCAAGTTTTGACAAGGATAATATTAATTATAATTTCAGCTCACAATAGTGTGTCCCACTTTTTGGCCAAAGTGGGACATTGCAATCAATATAAATCAAATTTTTACTTTCTAGATCGCCCATAACAACTAGACCATTAAGAATTTGAAGATAATGTGAACTAGTGATTTTTTATATTTTTATGTAGATTCTAAAAATATATTTTAAAATTTAAAAGATGATTTAATATTTTTTAATGTAATATTTAATAACTTATTTCTTATAGTTAACATCATTTTTAAAATAAATGTAATAATAAAATCAAATATATTTAAAGTTATATTTTTTTGAAAGCTTGTAATAAGGGCTAAAGACTTATGAAAAAGAAATTCTAAATGACTTCATTTTATCCCCCAAAAGGTGAGCAAAAGTGGTTTTTTGTCAACATTTTGATAGGTGTGGAGGAGAATTCATTGAGGTTTTGATTTAAGACTAGGAGATTTTATCGAAGGGTGTTTGATCTAAGGGGGTATGATCTAACCCTCTTCAATTAAAATCCTTTAGATAGAACCCCTCAAGGCTTAAATCTTTATATTTTCTAAAACATATAATTTATCTGATTTTAGACAAAAATTAGGATGTCCCATAAGTAGGACACACTATTGTGGTAGGTGAAAACCATGTCGAAGCTTGACACCAATTTTGAAACTCTTGAAACTTGTCAAATGTTGGTGCCCATATGAAAATTAAGTTTTAAGTGCCACCAACCTTTAAGTCCAACCATTGTATTTTTTAACACTTCGAAACTTGAGGGGAAAAATAACCTATTAGCACATGGAATCAAATCTTGAACCACTTTTGACAGCTTGTTAGTGTTTGAAAAGGTTGTGAGAACCTTGTCAAAAGATGATAGAGATTTTATAACCTTTGAAAACTTTTGAAACTACTTGACACTTAGTTGCTTTCTTCCCTTTAGTGGCTTCATCTTTGTGCTAGTGTTGGGAATCAAAGAAAGAAATGGTTTTGAGAGCCTTGTTAGATTATGATGGAGGTTTCAAAACCTTTATAAAAATCCAAAATCCCAACACTTAATCAATTTTCATACTTTTACTTTCTCCTTAACACTTGTCAATAAAATTTGTTGTCATTTGAACCTACTTTGTGAATCTCATCGATTTTTGACAAGGTTGTGAAGACCATATCAGCTTCCAATAAAGGTTTCAAAATCTTTGAAACTTTCTAAAAAATAGAAACTTTCCTTCACTTTTGATTGTCAACTCACAAAATTGTTTCATCAACCTTGTCAACTTTTAACAAAGGTTTGGAAACCTTTGAATTTTTCCACCAACCCTCAAAATTAGCTTATTTTTCCTTCTCTTGCCTACTTCAACACCTGACGAAAAAACCTATTAGCTATCAAACCATTTTCAAGAACCTCGTCATCCTTCGACAAAGTTGTGAAAATATTATTGAGAACCAATAGAGGTTTCAAAACCTGTAGAAACTCTCGACTTCTTTGACACTCTTCTAACTTTATCATTTTTTTGACTTTGATAATTGATTGAAGTGTGAAGGAGGTAAGTGAATAGAAAGAGGTGTACCTTGAGCATGACTAGCCCATTTATAGGTTATAATCAATGGGATATTTAAGGGGCATAAAATGACAATAGCTACATGAAAGGATTATAAATTATAAATTTATAGTAAATAATTAGCTAAAAAAGGAATTACTAAGTTCTAAAACATTAGTTTTTTATTATACTGATGTAAAAATAACACTTGAGAAGCTTTATAAAACCTTTTACAATCTCTAATAGTTGTCTCCATTTTTTCACTTAATCACATAAAATAATTGGGGAGAACTCTTTAGAATAAGAATGAAATATATAAGAGAATTTGATTATTTTATTGTTATAATAATGGGCATTGGTATGCTCATTCAATTTAGAACTTACATTACCATTGCACAAGATATATTTAGAATGATTTCATGTAATTTAATTCTTCATTATATATTTGGAAAGACTCAAATAATTTATCTCTAAAGAAAGTATACAACCATTTTAATTCCCATGACAAAATAGTCTTTTGCACTTTGTACTAATTTTATATTGTTGAACCTTTTTCTTCATATTTTCTTTCATTCGATCACTTAAAATAATAAAAGATAATATTTTCTTCCATTACCTATAGAGGATTGACATGAAAAATGAAGGATCCTATAAGATAATTCTATTCATAAGGAATCATTGTTAGGAAAATGGTTTTTTACAACTTACACAAAAAATAATTATTTTAATTATGTAAAATAAATATTTATCTTTGGTACACCTTTAGTGATATATTTGGCCACATTGCATATTTATTTGGGTCCACTTGCAAATTTCTAGTAAACATTGGTTAAATATTTTATGTGTGGGTTGCACAGGAGAAAAATATTTAATATTGGGAAAACTTAATACCAAAGAGTAAATGTTGAGGTCAATGGTTTTGTTCACTTATGATTTTGAGGCACATGGTTTTACCAATTGGTTGTTTTGTGTGAGCTTGATTCTATAAAAGAAAGAACATGTTTAGTGGTTAAGGTTGGTTGGTTTGAGTGGGTTGTCATTTGCATTGATCTCTCTTTTTTATTGCATATGTAAAGCATGACATGGGATGTGCGGTTATATTCTTGGACACACAGAGGATGCATTGTAAGAGCTTTATTTTTTAGAAGCATTCATGGAGACTCTATAAGTGTATTGTAATATTTTTATTACTAAATAATATATTGAGTTTGGATGCTTTTGGAGGTTAAATTTTTTTTTCAAGGGTTTTCCCATGGTATATCTTGTGTAATATCATGGCATATCTTTGAGCTTTACATAATAGCTAGTTTTTAAGCTTGTATACATGCTTCTCTCATGGGGTTATGTAGGAAATGGTTTGATCAAGTTTTTTTTTAGTAAATTTTCCTAACAACTAGTTGAGATGTGTGACATTGCAAGGATCTAATTGCTTTAGGCTTGTGAATATGGTATTACAAAATAAATTAAACATGTTAAAATTGTTTGCACTTTTTTCAACTAAACAATGCTTACATATTTCTCCCTATCAGCATAGCTTTATACAAGCATATAAAGGTAAAAGGAACATTTTAAGAATACTTAAATGACTCTTTTCTACATGGATTAGTCTAAACACTTGCTTTCACTCAAAGAAATAATAATTTTAAATAATTCATCTACAAATAAGGCTTAAATAGATTATTACACTATAAATAAAATTTTCTTATGTTGCTAGTTATTTTTTGGCCATACACCTCAAGCACTAATTATACTTGGTTATTTTTCATACTTTACAAAATTACAATGCATGGAATTAATGAGTGTATTTACACCCTAATGATTATTTTACTGTTATGATATCAAATATATTTATTGTCTAGCCAAAATATAGGGCCAACCTATTAGCTATGCTGAAAGCTCTACTTATGAATAAATATTTAAGATTGAGATTATTTGTCAACAAGAAAATGGATCCCTTAAATTCCTAAAATAAATATATAAGATTGAGATTATTTGTCAACAAGAAAATGGATCCCTAAAATTCCTTTAAAAATTTGAACATACCAAACTAGAATACTAAATTAAACTAGAATATTTTTTACAAGCAGTGAAGAGACCCTACCATGTGCAGGATTTGTTTTTATAAATACCCATGAATATTTATACAACAATCTACACTAATTGATTATTTCCCTTTGCAAAACTACTAGCCCATTTTCTTTGAGCCTTACTTGAACTTTACTAGGTGAAATATATTGGTAAGTGTTTCATGTTGAATCTGTAGAACCCTTGTGCTTAGATAGCTCTTCTCACAAGGTCCGTTGAACTCCTTCACCTTGAACAAATCAATGTTTTCTCCAATACAAAGTTTTTTTTATTAATTATTAATGATCTAATTAAAAGTTATCAACAAAAATAATAATAGAGAATGAATATTCAAGATGAGGGTTAAAAAAATTTGATGTCTATGAAACTCTTAGATTTTCTTCTTATTTAAACTTGGGATTATTCATCTTCTTAGCTAGTGGAGCTCCATAGAGAATGAATATTCAAATTAAGTATTAAAAAAAATTGATGTCTATGAAATTTTTAGATTTTCTTCTTATTTAAACTTGGTATTATTCATCTTCTTAGCTAGTGGAGCTCCATTCAGTGCTCTTAGCATGTTCAACCTTACATTACCAAGATACTTTGGACTATCCTCTACTTTTATCATTGGGAAATGAATTTATTTCTAAATTCATGGACCACCATCCACTATATATGTCAATTATTGTAGACATCTAAATTACCTATCTTCACCTAAGAAAACAAACTTGAATGTAGTTAAAAAAAATATATGATTTACAAAAATGAAAAAAAAATTAGTAAACACCTTTAGCCTTTTTTATCAACGAACTCAAACTCTAGCAACCAATTAAGAGGGTCTTTATAATTATTTTTTATCATTTAGATTATTAGATGATATTTCTAAGGACAATATCAAATTTTCCTAGATACCACCTTCCTCTTTCCTAATTTGTGAGAAATGTTTCTCTAACCACCTTCCTCTTTCCTAATTTGTAAGAAATGTTTCTCTAACCACCCTTATCACCACAAAATGAGGACATGATTTTAGAAACTAAATTATTTATTTCAAAATGTGAAGACAATATTAAAATTTACATAGATATTAATTAACCAATATATTTTATGTATCCATGAAGAATTATAATATGTTACATTCAATATAAACATGTTTTAGTTTGAGATTTACAATCAATTTTAAAATGTGAAGACTTCATTTCTAAGAAAATATATAAATTAAACCTCCAATTTTAATATTTTATTTCACCTTTTCAATTTGTCACAAAAAAAAAAATTTAAAATAAAAATTTCCAAATTTAACCGATAGACAAAATCTACTATTACTAATACTATTGATATCAACATAGAAAGTGGATTGGAAAACTGTTGGGATTTGACCCAAGTCCCGTGAGTCAACCCGTCCCTTGCCGCTCTCCCGCGTCATCGGACATTCCAACTCGCGGTACCGCAGTGTCCTCCGCGATACCACGGCCTATTTTCAAGCTTCCTACGGTGATGTGGTTTACCACCTCACCATGGCCTTTCTCTTTCTTGACCGCGGTAGTGCGGGTTAACCGTTGCACTGCGGCTTCCTCCCTTTGCACCCGCGGTGGCACAGTGACTATCGCCACACCGCAGTTAGTCTTTCAACTGCCCACAACGGTGTGGTGTCCACCGCTACACCGCAGCCTAGTTGTCTGCCAACCACAATAGCACAGCTAAATTGTGGCCCCGCGGTTGAGTGGTACCCCGCGGTACCGCTAGCCGGTCTGTTTGCATCCGCGGTAATACGGTTTTTGATATGTTTCGGCAGCGGTTGAAGTGGAGATCTTGCTGGCACATTTATTTAATAAAGACAGTTTTAAATATGATTTTGGACATGTTTTTAAATGTGAAGGGGACAATGACAACGTGGATATCTTCAATGCCATTAATTTTTGTAATTAATATGTCTTGTCGTGACTTTTGATATATAGTGTTGTGGTTGTAAAAAAATTTGTGAGATGATTTTAATTGCTCAGAAGAAGAAAAAAATTATAAGTTGTAGTTGTTCTGATAAAGTTAATAAAAGAAAATAATCTATACACTGGGTGTGAAAAAAAAATTCTTGTCTAAGTATTTTTGTCTTTTTATTTCTCTCTGCCTTTGTCCTTCATGTGGTATCAGAGCAGGTTATCCATATCTGAAGATTGTCTTAGAGTGTCTGTGAAAATGGATGCAAGCAAAAGCTTGACTAATCCCCAAATCCCACAGTTAAATGGGAAAAATTATGATTATTGGGCTATCACAATGAGAGCTTTATTATGTTCACAAGATTTATGGGAGTTTGTTGAAAATGGATTTCTAGAGCCGGCAGATGCAGCAGCATTCAATGCCTTGACACAAGTAGAGAAAAATTTACTAAAAGATAATAAGAAGGACTCAAAGGCTCTCTTTTTTATTCTACAAGGAGTACATGAGAGCATCTTTCCAAGAATTTTTGCTACAACCAGATCCAAACAAGAATGGGACATACTACAAATTGCCTACCAAGGAATGGAGAAAGTCAAAATTGCAAAGTAACAAATACTGAGAAGAGAGTTTGAGACTCTGTACATGAAGGATAATGAGTCTATAGATCTATATTTCAGCCAAATGATTGGACTGGTAAACCAAATAAGAACACATGGTGAGACACTAGAAGATGTCAAAGTGGTAGAGAATATTTTGAGGTGTTTACCCACAAAATTTGAATCAATTATAGTAACTATAGAGGAGACAAAGGACCTCACCCAGTATTCAGTTGATCAACTTTATGCTTCACTCATTTCTCACGAGCACAGGCTGAGCAGAACAACTAGTATGTCATTGGAGCATGCATTCAAGTCACAAGCTTCAATTAACCAAGGAAGAGGCAGAGGAAGATCAAATTTCAAAGCAAGAGGAAGAAGTTTCAACAGAGGTGGAAGAAACAACCCATCAAGTTCAAGTGGAAGAGGTAGCAGCCAAAACCCATCTCAGAATCAACCTCAAGGTCAAAGGTATGAAACATATCAAGTCCAATGCCACTACTGTAAAAAAATTCGACATTATATGAATAAGTGTAGGAAGAAACAGTATGATTTTGGTAGACAGAATTCAAATTTTACAAAAGAGAGTCAAGAACAAAGACTAGATAAGAGTACAATGTTTCTGGCCTGTAATGTAGCACAAGCTAGTGAAAAATATGTTTGGTTCTTAGACTCGGGCTGTAGTAGTCATATGATAGGAAATTTAGAGTTATTCACAAGTTTAGATGAAAATATTAAGTTTGATGTCACCCTGGGTAATGACAACAAAGTGTCAGTTAAAGGAAAGGGAAATGTTAATATTCTAACCAAGCAAGGGGAGCAAAAGTATATTTTTGATGTGTACTTCGTGCCAGGTCTAAAACACAATTTGATGAATGTAGGATAGTTAGTTCAAAAGGGTTATAGAGTAACCTTCAAAAATGGACTGTGCACAATTTTAGACAAATACCCAAGTAGTCAGTTAATTGCTAAGATCAAGATGACAAACAACTGAATGTTTCCTTTGAGAATTCAGCCAGATTTGAGCACAAATTATGCACAAGTACAAGAGATAACAACTGGTATTCAGACTGTCTTTCAGGCAAAATTAAAAGATGAAAATTGGCTGTGCAATTTAAGATTTGGTCATTTGAATTTTGGTGGTCTGAATTTTCTTCATAGGAAGGGTATGGTCAAGGGAATACCTTTAATTGAAAAACCTGAGAGAGTTTGTGAAGGGTGTATTATAGGAAAGCAGCATAGAGAGTCATTCCCAGCAGGGAATTCAACAAGAGCTAAAGCCCCTTTAGAGATTGTTCACTCAGATCTTTGTGGTCCAATGCAGACACCTTCAATAGGTGGTAGTTTTTATTTTCTAACTTTTATAGATGATTATTCAAGGAAGACATGGGTTTATTTCTTAAAGCACAAAGGTGAAGTGTTTGATTTTTTTCGTCAATTCAAATCTCTTGCTAAAAAATAGAGTGGTCATTTTATTAAAGTTCTGAGAACAGATAGAGGAGGAAAAAATATTTCAAGAAAGTTCTTAAATTTCTGTAGAGACCATGGTATTCATAAGTAGTTCACTACCAGATATACACCTCAACAGAATGGGGTCGCTGAGAGAAAGAACAAAACGATAATGGAAATGGCTAGGAGTATGTTGAAAGCCAAACACTTGTCAAATGAATTCTGGGCTGAAGTTGTATCATGTGTAGCATACATAATGAACAGATGCCCAACAAAAAGTGTCATGAATATTATCCCTGAAGAAGCATGGACTGGCAGAAAGCACAATGTCTCACATATGAGAGTTTTTGGATGTGTTTCATATGCACATGTTCCTGATGAACTAAGAAGAAAACTTGACAATAAAGGAGATAAATGCATATTTGTTGGTTATAGTGATGAATCCAAAGTGTATAATCTTTACAATCCAAAAACTAAGAAGGTCATAATAAGCAGAGATGTTTAGTTTGTTGAAGATGAAGCATGGGATGGAAGTAGAGAAAGCACAGTTAATGTTTCAGTTAGTATCCCTCAAGAGGAAAGTGAAATTTCAGTTCCAGAAAACATTCCTACTGTTGTGAACTCTTCAATACCAATTCAAGCTCAGGCAAGTGGTCAACAAGTAACGCCATCAAGCAATGTGAGAGCAGCAACAAGAGGACTGCAGACACCATCTATAGAAAGAATTTTTGGTGCAGGACCTTCAAGTCCACAATCTACAGATTCAAGTGATCTATCAAATCCAACACTGACAAGCATGAGGAGACAGAAAATCAAAAGCATGAGTGATATTTACAATCAGAGTGAAGGTGAAAATAATTCTCAACAATTTACACTCTTTGCATTCTATTCTCAAGCTGAAGATCCAATCCACTATGAAGATGCAATTAAGGAAGATAAGTGGATAACAGCAATGGATGAAGAGATTGATTCAATTGAAAATAATCAGACATGGGAGTTGCAGAGTCTTCCAAAAGACAAAGATGTAATTGGAGTCAAATGGATTTACAAGACGAAATTGAATGCAAACGGTGAAGTGCAAAAGCACAAAGAAAGTTTAGTTGTAAAAGGTTATGCACAACAACCTTGAATTGATTATACGGAGACTTTTGCACCAGTAGCACGTCTTGATACAGTCAGAATGATTCTGGCTATAGCAGCACAAAATAAATGGTTAGTTCACCAAATGGATGTGAAATCAGCATTTCTCAATGGCTATCTTGAGGAGGAAGTATATGTTGAACAGCCACCTGGATATGAATTATTGGGACAAGAAGACAAAGTCTACAAGTTAAAGAAAGCATTGTATGGTCTGAAACAAGCCCCAAGAGCTTGGTACAACAAAATAGACAACTATTTTACTCATAATGGATTTATCATATGCAGTAGTGAACCAACCTTGTACAGCAAAATGAATGAAAATAGTAAAATCTTGATCATATGTCTGTATGTTGATGATTTAATCTTCACTGGAGATCCAACAGTTGAATTTTTTAAGGAAGCTATGATGAAGGAGTTTGAAATGACAGACTTGGGTCTAACGAAATACTTTTTAGGAATTGAAGTTAGACAAGATGAAAATGGAATTTTTATTTCCCAGGCTAAATATGCTAATGATGTTTTAAAAAGATTTCATATGTTGAACTGTAAGTCAGCACCCACTCCTATGGTGACTGGTCTAAAGCTAAGCAAAGAGGATATTGGTTCAGATGTTGATTCAACTCTATACAAACAGATCGTTGGGAGTTTGATGTATTTGATAGCCACAAGGCCAGACATAATGTTTTCAGTTAGTTTAATTTCCAGATTCATGGAAACACCAAAGGATACACACTGGAAGGCTGGGAAAAGAATTCTAAGATACATCAATGGAACAAAAAATTATGGAATTCAATTTTCTAGATCAAATGAATTTAAGTTGATAGGTTATACAGACAGTGATTGTGTTGGGAGCATCGATGACAGGAAGAGCACATCAGGTTATGTATTTCATTTTGGGACTGGATTTGTCTCATGGGCTTTGAAAAAGCAGTCGATTGTCACTTTATCTTCAGTTGAAGCTGAATATGTTACAGCTGCAAGCGCATCGTGCCAGGCAGTGTGGATGAGGAGAGTTCTGAAAGAACTTCAAAATGAGCAGTTAGAAGCTACAATAAAAAATTGTGACAACAATTCTGCAATCCCACTCTCTAGAAATCCAGTGTTCCACAAAAGGAGCAAGCAGATTGACACCCGTTATCACTTCATCCGGAAGCTGATCAACATTGGGGAGATTACCTTGGAATTTTGCAGGTTGGACGAGCAACATGCGGACATCTTCACTAAGGCGTTGGGAAAAGAGACATTCATATTTCAAAGAGAGCGACTGGGCATTCAAGTCGGCAAGATTTGCGATCAAGGAGGAGTGTTGGGATTTGACCCAACTCCCACGAGTCAACCCATCCCTTACCGCGCTCCTACGCTGTCAGACATTCCAACTCGTGGTACCGCGATACCACGGCCTATTTTCAAACTTCCTGCAGTGACGCGGTTTACCGCCTCACAACGGCCTTTCTCTTTGTTGACCATAGTAGCGCGGGTTAACCGCTGCACCACGGCTTCCTCCCTTTGCACCCGCGGTGACTACTGCCACACCGTGGTTAGTCTTTCGACCGCCTGCGGTGGCGTAGTGTCCAACACTACACCGCGGCCTGGCTGTCTGCCGACCACGGTAGCATGGCTAAACCGCGGCCCCACGGTCTGGGTCTTTGCCTCCCACGGTTGAGCGGTACCGCTGGCCGGTCTATCTGAATCTGTGGTAACACGGTTTTTTATCTTTTTTGGCAATGATTGAAGTGGAGATCTTGTTGGCACATTTATTTCATAAGGACAATTTTAAATATGATTTTGGACATGTTTTTAAATGCGAAGGGGACAATGACAATGTGGATATCTTCAATGTCATTAATTTTTGTAATTAATATATCTTGTCGTGACTTTTGATATATAGTGTTGTGGTTGTAAATTTTTTTGTAAAATGATTTTAATTGCTCAGAAGAAGCAAAAAATTATAAGCTGTAGTTGTTCTGATAAAGTTAATAAAAGAAAATAATCTATACACTGGATGTGAAAAAAAAAATTCTTGTCTAAGTATTTTTGTCTTTTTATTTGCCTCTATCCTTCAAAAACCATGTGCACAACATTCTAATTTATTATATATTCCTTTCACGATTGTCTATTATTGAAAGAAAACAAGATTTAATATAAAAAAATTACTTTTGAATGATATTTGTAAATGACCTTTCGATCTGAAATAAATTAGGGCTTCCTAATTAATCGGGGAAACGTGATTCGTTGTGGAAAATGAACTCGTAAGTCGTAGAAAATTTTCTCTTCGTTGTGGAAAATTCATTGACTGTTGACGGGCACGCAGTATAAGAATAACCCACCTGAAGATGATCTGCAATTCCCTCCTCCCCTCCATCCGCAATGGCCATCTCTTTACAGAAGCTGTGTATGCTTATCATTTCATTTTTTATTTTCTTCTTCCCCTGTCCAGGCATTTCTCTTTCCCTGTCCAACACATGTCCTCCTCATGAATCTGATGCCCTTCTCCGCTTCAAAGCGGCCTTCAATGACTCTTACGACTCACTCAGTTCGTGGGTCAATGGAACCGACTGTTGTACGTGGAACAGCATATCCTGCAACGATCAGAGCAACCATGTTGTATCTGTTGGAGTAAGCTTCCTTCACGGTGTGATATCTGAGAGCCTGTGTCAACTTCGTTTTCTCACATCACTGACGATGATACGACTAACAGGTACTGCCAATCTTCCCCCCTGTTTGGGCAATCTCCCTTATATAGTTTGGGCAATCTCCCTTATATAGAATCTTTAGATTTATCTGAGAATGACTTTAGTGGGATGATTCCATCTTCCCTTTGTTTGCTCATCCGACTTACATACCTTCATCTTAGTGACAATATGTTCAATGGAAGCATACCTTCCTGCTTGGCCAATCTTTCTTCTTTAACTGATCTTCACCTTGCTGGAAACCAACTTAGTGGAAGCGTACCGGCTTCTCTGGGTAGTCTTTTTTCTCTAAGTTCTCTTGATCTTTCAGGGAATCGATTAAGTGGGAGTATACCAGATTCTCTTGGAAGTCTCTCTTTGTTGACGAAACTAGACCTTAAAGATAATCGACTGAGTGGTATCATCCCATATTCATTGGGCAATCTCTCTTTACTGCAAGAGTTGCATGTTAGCAATAACAACCTAAATGGGACCATTCCTTCTTCATTTGCTCGGCTTTCCTTCCTCAAAGATTTCTCTGCTAATGGCAATCGTTTCAATGAAACCATCTTGTCTTCGTCATTTCCAGCTTCTTTATTTTCTCTATACCTGTCACTAAACCAGTCGATTCCAGAAACTTTCTTTCACAACCTTACAAACCTTCGGTTTTTGTATTTGTCCGATTGCATGTTAAATATTAGCGAAACCTGGATTCCATCCTTTCAGTTATTTGAGTTACAATTAGTGTCATGTATGATT